>CM065591.1:446106420-446319829 GCA_033119425.1 Bufotes viridis
GTTTTATAAAGTTTGTAACGTTCAAGTTTATGAGCCTGCTGCCTGTTTTTTCTTCTTTTTTTTTTCCCCCCTAACCACCCTTTATTTTCTAGGTAGACCAACGGACCAACCGACGAAAATGCTGCAGCACTGATGTGCATTCTGAGAGAAGCATTGCGCTGCTGTCAGAAGACACGTGAAGTCGGTGTATGCGGCGCTGCAAGACGAGATTTCTCCTCTGCAGTACAGGTACGTTTGCCCAGGCATATGAGCTGAGGAGAGGTGTTGGAGTTCATATGCTTTGGCAAACACTTTGTATAAAAAATCTGGCAAAGATGTCTTCCTCCACAACGATCGATTGATCGATGTGAATGGAGAAATCACGTTTGCCAGGACAAAGGAGCTGAAGTGGGTATGGATGTTTGGGCGGAGCCCCTATGTCCTGGCAATCGCCAGGCCCCTCTTTTTCTTCTTGCATATTTTTTGGCAGAGATTTTTTCATCTACATCGATCGATGCGAATGAGGAAATCTGTGCCCAGAGGCTGAACAGAAAAAAAATCTCATTACCCGTATGCAGTGGCGTACAGACAATCCATGGGGCCCCGGTGCGAAACTCATCCATGGGGCCCCCCCCAAACCCGCCGCCGCCGCACCCACCTCCACTACCACCCCTACTGTTCAAATACCCCCCCCCCCTCCCGGTCATCGCAGGGCCCATGTTCTGCCAGATCTCTATAGATTGCCGAAAGTCTATAGCGGAAGTCACGTGGTGCGCTGAGCAAGTGCACAAGCGCGCTTCGACGAATCATCCCTGCAGCCTCCACTGAAGTACTTCGCCCACCGTGCGTGCACACAAGAGACATCTTAAAGTGACAGTCATCTCCAATAAAATACAGCATCTTCATTAATTTGTACCCTCGCGGGCTCGCTTCGCTCGCCACGCATCGGGCTCAGCGCTCTGCGCTCGGCATTTAGTAAAACTAAGTCTATGCCGCCATTGATAGTAAAGAAGGAAATGGATGGTAAAGAGCCCGTACAAATTAATGTAGATTAATGAGCGCTGGAGGGGGGGGGGGCAGAGCTGTATTTTAATGGAGATTACTGTCACTTTAAGAAGTCTGTATAGCCACCCCCCCCCGGCTGGTCATACTGAAGGCTGCGCCTGCGTGAGTAACGGCGCGCGCATGTTCCCGCGAGACCTGCAACGGGAGTTCACAGGTCTCGTGAGACTGATGCCGTGCTCCTGCCCAGAAGCACTAACTACTTAGCTCAGCACAGCGCTGCAGTAGGGGCCAGGGGCCCGCAGGCAGCCGGGCCCCCTGGGATGCCGGGCCTGGTCGCAACTGCGACCCCTGCGACCCCTATATGTACGCCACTGCCCGTATGCTCCATATAAGGAGAATAGCAGAAACTCCTAATGCTGGCCATACATGTAATGATTGCGGAGACCCTCAAATGCCAGGGCAGTACAAACACCTCACATGTGACCCCATTTTGGAAAGAAGACACCCCAAGGTATTTGCTGAGGGGCATATTGAGTCCATGAAAAATTGAACTTTTTGTCACAAGTTAGCGGAAAGGGAGACTTTGTGAGAAAAAACAAAAAAAATCAAATTCCGCTAACTTGTGCCAAAATAAAAAAAACTTCTATGAACTCGCCATGCCCCTCACAGAATACCTTGGGGTGTCTTCTTTCTAAAATGGGGTCACATTTGGGGTATTTTTACTGCCCTGGCATTTTAGGGGCACTAAAGCGTGAGAAGAAAAATGCGTAAAAATGCCATCCTAAAAGGTATTCATTGGAATTGGGGCCCCTTTGCGCATCTTGGCTGCAAAAAAGTGGCACACATGTGGTATCGCCGTACTCTGGGGAAGTAGAGCAATGTGTTTTGGGGTGTATTTTTACATATACCCATGCTGGGTGTGAAAAATATCTCTGTAAATTGACAACTTTGTATAAAAAATGGAAAAAGTTGACATTTACAGAGATATTTTCACACCCAGCATGGGTATATGTAAAATACACCCTAAGACACTGCCTACTTCTTCCGAGTATGGTGATACCACATGTGTGCCACTTTTTTGCAGCCAAGATGCGCAAAGGGGCCCTAAATCCAATGAGTACCTTTAGGATTTCACAGGACATTTTTACCCATTTGGATTCCAAACTCCTTCTCACGCTTTAGGGGCCCCTAAAATGCCAGGGCAGTAAAAATACCACACAAGTGACCCCATTTTAGAAAGCAGACACCCCAAGGTATTCCGTGAGGGTTATGGTGAGTTGATGTAAAATTTTATTTTTTGTCACAAGTTAGTGGAATATGAGACTTTGTAAAAAAAAAAAAAAAAAATTCTATTTTCGCTAACTTGTGACAAAAAATTAAAACTTCCATGAACTCACTATGCCCATCAGCGAATACCTTAGGGTGCCTACTTTCTAAATTGGGGTCACTTGTGTGGTATTTATACTGCCCTGGCATTTTAGGGGCCCCTAAAGCGTGAGAAGGAGTTTGGAATCCAAATGCCTAAAAATGCCCTGTGAAATCCTAAAGGTACTCGTTGGAATTTGGGCCCCTTTGCGCATCTTGGCTGCAAAAAAGTGGCACACATGTGGTATCACCGTACTCAGGTGAAGTAGGGCAATGTGGTTTGGGGTGTATTTTTACATATACCCATGCTGGGTGAGAGAAATATCTCTGTAAATTGACAACTTTGTATAAAAAAATGGAAAAAGTTGTCATTTACTGTGAAATCCTAAAGGTACTCATTGGTTTTAGGGCCCCTTTGCGCATCTTGGCTGCAAAAAAGTGGCACACATGTGGTATCGCCTTACTTAGCAAAAGTAGGGCAATGAGTTTTGGGGTGTATTTTTATATATACCCATACTTTGTGTGAGAAATATCGCTGTAAACGACAACTTTTTACATTTTTTTTTATACAAAGTTGTCAATTTACAGAGATATTTCTCTCACCCAACATGGGTATATGTAAAAATACACCCCTAAACACATTGCCCTACTTCTCCTGAGTACGGAGATACCACATGTGTGCCACTTTTTTGCAGCCAAGATGTGCAAAGGGGCCCTAAATCCAATGAGTACCTTTAGGATTTCACAGGGCATTTTTACACATTTGGATTCTCACGCTTTAGGGGCCCCTAAAATGCCAGGGCAGTAAAAATACCCCACAAGTGACCCCATTCCGGAAAGTAGACACCCTAAGGTATTCGCTGAGGGGCATAGTGAGTTCATAGAAGTTTTTATTTTTTGTCACAAGTTAGCGGAAAATGAATTTTTGGAAAAATAAAAATCCATTTCCGCTAACTTGTGACCAAAAATAAAAACTTCCATGAACTCACTATGCCCCTCAGCGAATACCTTAGGGTGTCTACTTTCCGAAATGGGGTCATTTATGGGGTGTTTCTACTGTCTGGGCATTGTAGTACGTCAGGAAACAGGACAGGTGCTCAGAAAGTCAAAGTACGGAAATTCACTTTTTTGCACCATAGTTTGTAAAAGCTATAACTTTTACCCAAACCAATAAATATACACTTATTGCATTTTTTTTTATCAAAGACATGTAGAACAATACATTTAGAGAAAAAATTATAGATAAATGTAGTTTTATTTGACAAATTTTCCAACAGAAAGTAAAAAATGTCATTTTTTTGCAAAAATTTCATCAAAAAAAGCAAAATATCAAAAAAAGTAAAAATGTCAGCAAGAATGAAAAACCACCAACAGAAAGCTCTATTAGTGAGAAGAAAAGGAGTTAAAATTCATTTGGGTGGTAAGTTGTATGACGGAGCAATAAACGGTGAAAGTAGTGTAGTGCAGAATTGTAAAAAGTGGCCTGGTCATTAAGGGTGTTTAAGCTAGGGGGGCTGAGGTGGTTAAAGACTGATAATTTTTTATTTTTTTGGGGCAGGGTCACTAATCATGGTGCAGTGGCGGTCTGTCAGGGACCGCTACAAGAAGGAGTACAATGAGGAGGTCAGGCGCCCGAGTGGGTCAGAAGGAACCCGCAGGCAGCCATACCGCTATGCTGCTGCACTGGGGTTCCTACGTAGAACCCTAGAACTGCGAAAGTAAGATATTATGTTTAAAGACATATTATGAATTAGGTTCACCTATGTATGTGTCTGGTCCAGGCAGACTGTCATCTGGCACTCTGCCTGGGCTAGACACAGTATTTTTTGTTTTAGAGATGAGCAAAGCATGCTTTAGATTATACTTCTGAAGTTATATTTGACCAAAATAAAAATGGTCACTGGCCATAGATACTTCACTGTACATTAATATAATGTATGGGCTGTATCTATGTACAGTTGGAATTTTTTCTCAAGTCCACCTTACATGAATTATTCCAAATTGCTTTGCTCACTTCTATCCTGAGCTTCATTAAAGGGCTTCTGTCACCCCCCAAACTTCAATTTTCACTATTAGAATTAATATAATTGCTAATGCACGCAGAGTTGATATTTACCCCTCTTACTTCTGTCAGTGTTTTAAATTCTTTAAAAATCATCATTTTGTGGCATGCAAATGTCTTCACTACCAGCAAGTTGGGCGGTTACTTGCTGGTAGCCGCCGCATCCTCGTTCTAAAAAGACGCCGACTCCACTTGATTGACAGGGCCAGCGAGCGCTCTCTTCCTCCCGCTGGCCCTGACTGCGGCTCAAATCCCGCGTCTGCACCGTAACGGTCCTCATTCGGCACAGAGCTCTGAGAGAAGGACGCTCACTTGGCTGCTCCTTCCTCTGTGTGCCTGCGCCCAAGACGTCAGCCCTACACCCGTCTTCTCTTCCTGGTGTAGAGCGATCATGTGATCCATGCGACGTAGGGGCGCCTTGACGTCATTGTGGAGCGCCTCGGGAGCCGCACGGACGGTAAGTAGCTTCTCCCCTGGTTCCCCACTACTTTTCCATGGCAGCCGGGACTTTAGTAGCGTCCTGGCTGCCATGGTAACACTGAAAGCATTTTGAAGACTGATCAGTCTTTACATGCTTTTAGGTGTGTGGCGTTGTGACGGATCCGGCGGGCATTTCCGGCGACGGAAGTGCACGCCGGATCCTCACAACGGTAGTGTGAAAGAGGCCTAAGTTTGGTATTAAAACTGCTTATTGAAATTTTATGGTGTTTGTCTTTTTGTTAACTTAACAAATCAGCGCTGTCAAAGTTGGAAGCAGTGCTAATTGATAGGCCTGACAAACTTTGACAGCGCTAGTTGGAGCGACCAATGTATGTGTCGCTCCTCCTGCGCTGTCAAATTTCTTCATGAAGGACAGATGTCAACAGGGTGGATTTGATTTAAATCATAGTTTTCTACATAAAGACTAATTCTTGCTGTTATAACTTATAATATGCAAGTAGATCAAGATTTTTAGAATAACAACTTTTCATATTAGTTTTTTTATCCCCAGTTTGATAGGTTAATCATTCATATTTGGACAACTTTTCTGTTGTACTTAGGAAGAAGAAAAAATATTGTTTCTATTCTATTCACTAAACGTCTTTAAACTTAGCACGGAAAGGGTTGATTCTGTATTCATAACTTTGTAGAAGTTAGGATTAAGGTCTTTTTCTCAACTCTGTTCATGTTATAACATTTTTGCTGTGAAGAAGAGGCTGTGATCTCTGCTGAGTCAAATTCAGTTTTGAGAACTGCAAAAGTAAACCAAGCATCTGTGATAATATCTTGTAGGCAGAGAAACTACCCAATAATCTTACAAAAACCTCTGGAAGAGCCTGACATTGTGAATGGATAAAATGAATTTATTTACCAAAAAAATTAAACATATACAGCCTTATTCTACATAATTTAAAAAACTATCGTATTTTTCTCCCTATAAGACGCACCAGCCAAGAAGACGCACCTAGGTTTTTGGGGAGGAAAATAAGGAAAAAAATAATTTTAACCAAAAGATGTGCTTTTGGTGGGTTTTGAACTAATGGGGGATCTGTGGATGGCACTATTATGGGGATCTGTGGGTGACACTGTTATGGGGATCTGTGGATGGCAGTATTATGGGGGATCTGTGGATGACGCACTGTTATGGGGGGATCTGTGACGGACACTGTTATGGCGGATCTGTGGATGACACACTGTTATGGAGGGGGGGGGGGATCTGTCAATCACACACTGTTATGGGGGGATCTGTGAAGGACACTGTTATGGGGGATCTGTGGATGACACTGTTATGTTTGATCTGCGGATGACACTGTTATGGGGGATCTGTGGATTGCACTGTTATGGGGGATCTGTGTATGGCATCCACAGATCCCCCATCCTATAACAGTGCCATCCACAGACCCCCCACCCCACAACAGTGCCATTCACAGACCACCAACCCCTTAACAGTGCCATTCACAGATCCCCCATTGCCGCTCCAGTGCTGCACTATGGAAATCATTAACCGCTTCCCGACCGCCTAAAGCACGGATGCGTCCAGGCGGCGGCAGGTTTGTTCCTCCAGGACGCATCCGCGCTTCATCTCGCGAGAGGCGAGATTTGCTGTGAACATGCGCGCACGCGCGTTCACAGCAGTGCACAGCTCGGCAGTGATACTATAGCCTGCCAGCGATGATCAATCGCTGGCAGGCTGTAGATGTAAAATAAATGAAATCAAAGAGGTATATCAGACGCTGTTTTGTTAACAGCGTCTGATATACCTGCTACCTGGTCCTCTGGTGGTCCCATTTACTGGGATCGACCAAGAGAGGACCAGGTAGCTATGTAAAGTAGCACTAAGCACCACACTACACCCCCCTCCTGTCACTTATTAACCCCTTGTTAACCCCTGATCACCCCATATAGACTCCCTGATCACCCCCCTGTCACTGATCACCCCCCTGTAAGGCTCCATTCACATGTCCATATGTGTTTTGCGGATCCACATATCCACAGATCCGTGCCACGGATCCGCTCTGCGGATCCGCAAAACACGGACACCGTCAATGTGCTTTCCGCATTTTGCAGATCCGCACATTGCCAGAACTATATAGAAAATGCTTTTTCTTGTCCACAATTGCGGAAATGCAGACCCGTAAGTGCTGATCCGCAATTCCGGATCCGAGCGGGACAAAGTCTGTCCCCATAGAAATGAATGGGTCCGTAATTCCGTTCCGCAAACAGAATTGCGGATGTGTGAATGGGGCATAAGGGTCTCTTATCACCGCCAGTTAGTTAGCTACTTGTTAGGTAGTTAGCGCCCAGCCCACCGCACCGCAGTCACTGATTTTGGCAGAGATTTTTTCATCCACGATGATCGATGCGAATGAAAAAATCTGTGCCGTTCATTTTTTTTCTTTTTTCAGCCAAGAGGCTGAACGGAAAAAAAAAAATCTCATTACCCGTATGCTCAATATAAGGAGAATAGCAGAAACTCCTAATGCTGGCCATACGTGTAATGATTGCGGAGACCCTCAAATGCCAGGGCAGTAAAAACACCTTACATGTGACCCCATTTTAGAAAGAAGACACCCCAAGGTATTCCGTGAGGGGTATGGTGAGTTCATGCAAAATTTTATTTTTTGTCACAAGTTAGTGGAATATGAGACTTTGTAAAAAAAAAAAAATATATATATATCAACTTCCGCTAACTTATGCCAAATTTTTTTTTTTTCTGTGAACTTGCCATGCCCCTCACGGAATACCTTGGGGTGTCTTCTTTCCAAAATAGGGTCACAAGTGGGGTATTTATACTGCCCTGGCATTTTAGGGGTCCTAAAGCGTGAGAATCCAAATGCGTAAAAATGCCCTGTGAAATCCTAAAGGTACTCATAGGAATTAGGGCCCCTTTGCGCATCTTGGCTGCAAAAAAGTGTCACATATGTGGTATCGCCGAACTAAGGAGAAGTAGGGCAATGTGTTTTGGGGTGTATTTTTATATATACCCATACTTTGTGTGAGAAATATCGCTGTAAACGACAACTTTTTAAAAATTTTTATACAAAGTTGCCAATTTACAGAGATATTTCTCTCACCCAACATGGGTATATGTAAAAATACACCCCAAAACACATTGCCCTACTTCTTCTGACTACGGCGATACCACATGAGTGACACTTTTTTGCAGCCTGGTTGCGCAAAGGGGCCCAAATTCCAATGAGTACCTTTAGGTTTTACATGGCTGCTCACAATTTAGCCCCACCCAAAATGCCAGGGCAGTACAAACACCTCACAAATGACCCCATTTTGGAAAGAAGACACCGCGAGGTATTCGCTGAGGGGCATAGTGAGTCCATGAAAAATTTAACTTTTTGTCAAAAGTTAGCAGAAAGGGAGACTTTGTGATAAAAAACAATAAAAAAAATCAATATCCGCTAACTTGTGCCAAAAAAAAAAAAATCTTCTATGAACTCGCCATGCCCCTCATGGAATACCTTGGGGTGTCTTCTTTCCAAAATGGGGTCACTTGTGGGGTATTTATACTGCCCTGGCATTTTAGGGGCCCTAAAGCGGGAGAAGAAAAATGCGTAAAAATGCCCTCCTAAAAGGTACTCATTGGAATTTGGGCCCCTTTGCGCATCTTGGCTGCAAAAAAGTGTCACACGTGGTATCGCCGTACTCAGGAGAAGTAGGGCAATGTGTTTTGGGGTGTATTTTTACATATACCCATGCTGGGTGAGAGAAATATCTCTGTAAATTGACAACTTTGTATAAATTTTTATACAAAGTTGTCGATTTACAGCGATATTTCTCACACAATATGGGTATATGTAAAAATACACCCTAAACACATTGCCCTACTTCTCCTGACTACGCGATACCACATGAGTGACACTTTTTGCAGCCTAGTTGCAAAGGGCCCAAATTCCAATGAGTACCTTTAGGATTTCATAGGGCATTTTACGCATTTAGTCTCACCTTTAGCTAAATGCCAGGGCAGTACAAACTACCTCACAAGTGACCCCATTTTGGAAAGAAGACACCACGAGGTATTCGTGAGGGGCATAGTGAGTTCATGAAAGAAATAAATTTTTGTCACAAGTTAGCGGAAATGTATATATTTTTTGATAATATATTTTTACAAAGTCTCATATTCCACTAACTTGTAACAAAAAAATAAAATCTTACTATGAACTCACCATGCCCCTCATGGAATACCTTGGGGTGTCTTCTTTCCAAAATGGGGTCACTTGTGGGGTATTTATACTGTCCTGGCATTTTAGGAGCCCTAAAGCGTGAGAAGAAGTCTGAATCTAAATGCGTAAAAATGCCCTGTAACCTAAAAGGTACTCATTGGAATTTGGGCCCTTTGCGCATCTAGTCTGCAAAAAAGTGTCACACATGTGGTATCGCCGTACTCAGGAGAAGTAGGGCAATGTGTTTTGGGGTGTATTTTACATATACCCTGATGGGTGTGAGAAATATCTCTGTAAATTGACAACTTTGTATAAATTTTTTATACAAAGTTGTCGTTTACAGCGATATTTCTCACACAAGTATGGGTATATATAAAATACACCCAAAGCACATTGCCCTACTTCTCCTGAGTACAGTGATACCACATGAGTGACACTTTTTGCAGCCAAGATGCAAAGAGCCCATAATGAGTACTAGAATTTCACAGGGCATTTTACGCATTTGGCTCTCACACTTTAGGCCCCTAAAATGCCAGGACAGTAAACTACCCCACAAGTGACCCCATTTCGGAAAGTAGACACCCCAAGGTATTCACGTGAGGGCATAGTGAGTTCATGGAAAGAAAAAATTTTTTGCCACAAGTTAGCGGAAATTTATATATTTTATTATTTATTTTTCTACGAAAGTCTCATATTCCACTAACTTGTAACAAAAAATGAAATTTTACATGAACTCACCATACCCCTCTGCGAATACCTTGGGTGTCTTCTTTCTAAAATGGGGTCACATGTGGGGTATTTATACTGTCCTGGCATTTTAGGGGCCCCTAAAGCGTGAGAAGAAGTCTGGAATCTAAATGCGTAAAAATGCCCTGTGAAATCCTAAAGGTACTCATTGGAATTTGGGCCTCTTGTGCACTCAGTCTGCAAAAAGTGTCACACATGTGGTATCGCCGTACTCAGGAGAAGTAGGAAATGTGTTTTGGGGTATATTTTACATATAACCCTGATGGGTGTGAAATATCTCTGTAAATGACAACTTTTTAATTTTTTTATACAAAGTTGTCATTTTACAGAGATATTTCTCTCACCCAACATGGGTATATGTAAAAATACACCCAAAAGCACATTGCCCTACTTCTCCTGAGTACGGTGATACCACATGAGTGACACTTTTTTGCAGCCTGGGTGTGCAAAGGGGCCCAAATTCCAACGAGTACCTTTAGGTTTTACATGGCTGCTCACAATTTAGCCCCGCCCAAAATGCCAGAACAGTAAACACACCCCACAAATGACCCCATTTCGGAAAGTAGACACCCCAAGGTATTCACTGAGGGGCATAGTGAGTCCGTGGGAGATTTTTTTTTTTTTGCCGGAAGTTAGCAGAAATGGAAACTTTATTATTATTTTTTTTCCCTCTGAAAGTGTCATTTTCCGCTAACTTGTGAAAAAAAATGAAATGATACATGAACTCACCATGCCCCTCTGCGAATACTTTTGGGTGTCTTCTTTCTAAAATGGTGTCATTTGGGGGGTATTTATACTATCCTGACATTCTAGCACCTGAAGAAACTTGACAGGTGCTCAGAAAATCAGAGCTGCTTCAAAATGCGGAAATTCACTTTTTTGCACCATAGTTTGTAAACGCTATAACGTTTACCCAAACCAATAAATATACACTTATTGGATATTTTTTTTTTATCAAAGACATGTAGAACAATACATTTTGTGAAAAATTTATATAGAAATGTAGTTTAAAAAAAAAGAATTTACAACAGAAAGTGAAAAATGTCATTTTTTTGCAAAAATTTCGGTCATTTTTGATTAATAGCAAAAAATGTAAAAATGGCAGCAGCAATGAAATACCACAAAATGAAAGCTCTATTAGTGAGAAGAAAAGGAGGTACAATTAATTTGGGTGGTAAGTTGTATGACCGAGCAATAAACGGTGAAAGTAGTGTAGTGCAGAATTGTAAAAAGTGGCCTGGTAATTAAGGGTGTTTAAGCTAGGAGGACTTTGTCTATGTGTCCCACCACTTTCAACATGTTTTGAGGTGGTGGAGATACATAGATGACGTCTTCCTCCTATGGACTGGCACTTCATCACAATTTGATGAATTTCATCAATATTTGAATGGTATAGATCCTGATCTTCAGTATACTTTAGTCTCCTCCCAAACTGACCTTGCTTTTTTGGATACTAATGTCAAACTGATGGATGGCTCTATCTGTACGGGCTTGTATGTCAAGCCCACGGATAGAAACACCATTTTGCATTTTAAAAGCAATCATCCACGCAGCATGATTAAACATCTTCCCTTTTCACAGTTTTTAAGGGCTAAACGTATAGTTTCGGACAGTGAACAGTTAAGTAATACACTTGATACAATGGAAGATAAATTTAAGAGACGAGGGTATCCCCGAAAACTGTTGGGTGAACAAAAACGTAAAGTTATGCATATGGATATTAACAATAATCAGAGTCCCCCCACTGACAAAGTGAAGAGAATTCCGTTTATTTCTACTTATTGTGACTCTAGCATTGAGATTGGACGCATTTTGAAAGAACATTGGAGCATCCTTGGTAGATGTGTAAAGAATGTTCCAGAATTTAAAGTACCCCCCCTTTTTTCTTATCGTAAAAGCAAAAGTATCAGAAACCAGTTGGTTAAAGCTGATATTGGTCCTAAAAAGAATATGATACAACGAACATTGACGCAACCAGGTATGGGTTGTTTACCATGCCTGAATTGCGTCAATTGTCGCCATATTTGTAAAGCTAAAAAGTTTGTGCATCCACAGACAGGACAGGAATACCCGATTAGATTTCACTTAACCTGTGCTTCCTCTTATGTTATTTACATTCTATCATGTCCGTGTAATTTGATATACGTTGGTGAGACTTCCACTGAATTAAAATTGAGATTGAACAATCATAGAAATTCCATTAGGAAAAAACGTATGGACTTGCCTGTTTCCAGACACTTCAGTACCCTTCATCATACTGAACGGGATCTGAGGTGCTGGATAATAGATCAGGTGACGACACCCAGAAGAGGTGGTGATCGCATTGTGCTATTAAAGAAAAAAGAACTTCAGTGGATCTATGATTTAAATAGTTTGTACCCCGGTGGCTTAAATATGGAATTTAGATGAGATACTACATTAGACTGGATGCGTTGCTTGATTTTTCCTGTTTGTGTGATCTGCCTCAGTCTTAGTGATTTTAGTTGTGCCACAGATCAGTGGAAATTTAAAAACCAATTAAACAACTATATAAAATCATGATTAAGATGTATCTTATTGTAACTAATTTTGTTATTTTCTTTTGCCTTTTTAGAATACCATTCCCAGATGATGACCCTTGGATCAGACGTCCTTAATGATGATGTCGCTCTGCAACAACTATCATGGACTTTGCTGATTTCTTTTCAAGTTTATCTAATTCTACACAGAGTTTCCTATATTGGAGGAGATTCCCTCCCAGGCTGCGATGAAACCAGTGCAGTGGTTGTCATTGGCAACGACGTCACTAACATGGCTCCGTTGCATATTGGCACCGCACAGGGTGGTGGTCCACTTTGGCAGATTACGGTTCTCTGCAGTGTTTTACTGTTATAATTTGTCCCATTAAACAATGGGGCATTTTGCCATTTTCAAATATGGCGATTACTTCCACATGAATGAGAGCGCATGCGCTCATGTGTCACTCTATACCACGTTGAATCTTCTGGACCTGCGCATTGGGATCTTCATGACGCTCAATACAGCGCTATGGAGTATGCGACGACATTGCCTACTGAAGTTTGATCCAATGGACCCTCATCTGGGATATCAGCACACTCAGTCACTTTTACTATGAAGTATTTTATTCGATTTATTTGTATTTATGATATATATGATGTTTTTGCACTTTAATTATATCGATCATGTTATTTGAGTCTCACATTGCACTTGTCACTTTTATGCACATGCACTTTTTTCCTTGCTCTGGTTTTCCAGATGTATCTAATCAAACAATGATTGCAACTGCACAGTGATTTGTTGTCTAATTTGCACATGCCTTTATATGCTTGCATTTCCACTTGGTCTTTGCTTGAGAAAGGCTCATTGGAGCTGAAACGTTGCATTTTCCACCATATGGGTGAATAAATTTTTATCTATCACAGATTTTTTTGGAGTGCAGTCCAACTTCTTTCATTATATATATATATATATATATGAAAAATATGTGTAAACAGGAGTCATTAAATAGGGGAATGTATACGGTATATATATTGTGGTAAATTAGTGGTAATAAAATATGTATAGTGGTAAATTATGTGAGGGAAGGGAATATAAAATGAATATGTGCAAATACAGAATGTATGTATATATATATATATGAAAAAAGGGTCAAGATATATATGAACACATAATAGTGTATAAAAGTAGATATATATGTGTAAATATAATCAATTTAAAATATTTTTGATGATAAAAAAATCAATGGAATCTAGCCCCCATTACTTCTTTGAGATAAAAATTTTATTTTATATTTTTTATATTATTCTTGTGTAGCTTCTGTCCAACAAATTCATTATATAGGTCATTAGTAATCCCAGTTAGGTCCAAGTTAGGTCCAAGTCCATCTCTTCATCCACGTATCTGCATAGCAACTGCAAAATAAGAAAAAAGTAAAAACAGGAAAAAACAGGGGGTGGGGGAGGGGGGGAAAAACCACAAGGACAATCATAGTATAAAATAATAATCATAAATAAAAAGATCATTTTTATTATTATGCAACCTAAATAAAATCATATCAAAAATAACAACCAAAAGGATCCAAATAGAATACCCTAGCCCTACACAATTAAACTATAGAGATTTTTCACAAGAAAGGTACAAAGCGGTTATGTTCATTAAGGCCCTGTGGAGATGACGTACCAAGTTGAAAGATCCGTCGGGATTCCTTTTGGGCCAAATTCCTCTTCCAGTCACCACCACAAATGGTTGGATACACACGGTCAATGGCCCAGAATTGAAGTAACTTGGGGTTACAATGATGTTGAGATCTGAAATGTCGTGGTATGGGCTTCAGATTTGATATGAAGACCTCGTCTTTTGCGGATGATACATCTGAGACATGTTCCCGTATCCTCCGTTTGAACTCTCAGGTGGTCATTCTGATGTAGATTTTTCCACAGGGGCATGTGGCATGATAGATAACACCTATTGTTGAACAATCAATCCTATGTGTGATCTTGTATACATGTTGCCCCGTAGCATCCTGAAAAGAATCACATTTGAGTACATTTGGACATGCTACACATCTCCCGCAGGGGTAGCAGCCCCATTTTGGTCCCTTAGACCCAAACGTCTTACCAGGCTGTTCTCCCCTGTGATGACTCTGAACCAGCATGTCCCGTAAGTTCCTGCTCCTTCTGTAGGCTATAGATGGTTGAGGAGGGGAGATACTTCCTCAGTGTCCTATCAGATAGGAGCATCAGCCAGACTTTCTGTAAAATTGCTCGTATCTCCTGTGATCTAGAATCAAATGTAGTAATAAGTCTTACCATTTGCGATTTTTCCTTAGTTCTTTTCACATGTAATAGTTCACGCCGTGTGATATTAGTCGCACGATTTTGTGCTCGCTTCAGAGTCCTATTACTGTACCCTCTCTCCTGGAAACGTCCTGTCCACTCAACCATCTGTTTCTTGAAATTGTATTCCTCAGAGCACAGACGTCGTAATCGTAAAAATCGTCCCACCGGGATATTCCGCATAAGATGCTGTGGATGTGCTGATGATGCATGTAACAGGCTGTTAGTGGCCGTGGGCTTTCTAAACAAATCTGTTTGAATATACTCATTTGCATCTCTCCTTAATTCCAAATCCAAAAAATCAATCTGGTCCCTACTCCATTTGTATGTTAACCGTATATTATACGGATTATCATTCAAGCCGGAGATGATATCCACCAATTCCTGGACCAAACCCTGCCAGAAAAACAGAATGTCATCAATAAACCTTGTCCAAAAATGGACACGTTCAATATTTCTGGCAGGGTTGGTTATAAAGATTTCTCTCTCCCACTGACCCAAAAATAGATTTGCATAGGACGTGGAACTCCAATGTGGAACTCACTAAGTGTGACATCTGTGTTGTTCATCATCAGGCTTTTGGATGTGGCCAGGATTCCATCTTCATGTCGAATTGATGTATACAAGGACTAGACGTCACATGTCACCATCAGCATATCAGCTTGGATATGAATCCCATCAATTTTGCTGAGTAGGTCCTGGCTGTCACGGATATATGAGGGGAGAGTTTCCACAATTGGTTTCAAGTGAAAATCAATTAATTGGCACAAGGGTTCCAGCATGTTACCCACCCCAGACACGATAGGCCTACATGGTGGGTTTTCCAAGCATTTGTGGACTTTGGGGAGTAGGTACAGGGTGGATATGGATGGTTCATCGACAATTAGGCCAGCCACCTGTTGTTCATTCAGAATGCCCGCATCTTTGGCCTGTGTTAGGATGTCCATAAGTTCTACTTTAAACTTAGAGAGGGGGTTAAAAGTAAGACGCTTGTAACAGTTTGAGTCCCTAAGTTGCCGAAATGCTTCCCTTTTATAGAGTTTAACAGGCCAAAGAACAACATTCCCACTCTTATCGGATGGTTTGAATACTACGTCCTGATCATGGTGTAAATTATCCCTTAATTTACCCTTGGGTATTCGAGTGACCTCTTCTGTTACGGGTTTGATAAAAAAAATCAGTCTCGGGGTATTGTGATAATTGTGGAAATTTTCTGGATTTGGGGAGCAGAGAGCGTGGATACTCACAAATCGTGGTAGTAGATTGTTCTTCAAGAAGTGAGTGTAGTGTCTCCACAACCTTATGTTCCTGAGTTGAGTACAAATCATCCTCTTCTGTATGTTCTCTATTGAAAATCTTCTTAAAAGCTAGTCTCCGACCGAAAAGGTGAAGATCTTTTACTAGAGAAAAATCATCAACATTAGTACTAGGACAAACTCAGAACCGCAATTTGCTCCTTGGTCAATTGATAATTAGATAAATTAATTACCTTTAAGCCACCTGAAGCACCTTCGCCAGATTCCCCATATCTTTTCTTCTTCTTTTGAGTCTGGCTATCCGGTGGAAATGGCCTCTTTCCTCCCCGAGTTGGATATCTCCCTTTATTATGGTCATGAGATGATCTATTAGTACTAGTCGAAGATACGGAGGAGACAGAAACCGACCTTTCCCTAAATTCATGTGTTTTATATCTCCACCTGTAGACTCTCTTGTTCTCCTTATCCGCCAAGTCACGTTGGAACTTACGAGTTTTGATGGTGGGCAATTGTTCTCCTCATTCTTGGAACCACTCATCCATTTCCTTTTCTAATGAAGCTAGTTTATCTTTGGTACAGACAATCTGTAATTCATTCAGGATTTTATCAATATCCTGTTCGATTTCATTTAATGTCCGTTCATTGTGTGCTATAATCATTTCCAAAAACATCTTGGAGCACATATTACATGCCTGTTCCCATTGCGCCAAAAAATTCTCATCGTGCATGGAGGTGGACGGGAATACCTGTACCCGTAAACCCCTCGGGATGAGTTCCTTGGCTATGTAATTCTGCAATGTGATTTTATTCCACCAAGTTCGTGTCCGTTTGTGTAGTGTATTTTTACATTTCTTTTCAAGGATACTTTTTGGTTACCTCCACTGGACCACGGAGACTCCAAGTAAAAAACATTTAACGCCTGTTTACACATATATATTTTTATACATATATATATATTTGTGTCAGGGGCTTATGATAGTACAGTGTAAGATACCGTGAATGTAGGATGAAACAAAGCGTGAGTCGGTTGTGGTGTGCCGAAACCGACGATGAGGTAGGCCTGAGAAAGAAGAGGGCCCACCAGGGAGTTTTAAGGAAAAAGAAGGAAAATATTATTTTGGTGTGGTGTGGTGGGAGGGTCATTCAGCGCTGACCTCGCACGGTAAGGTGCCAGGTTGGGAGATGCGCTTAAATAGACCAGGGGTAGCCTACCAGCCCCTCCCACAAATCCAGGCAAATTGCCTTAATACTTGTGTCAGGGACTTATGATAGTACAGTGTAAGATACCGTGAATGTAGGATGAAACAAAGCGTGAGTCGGTTGTGGTGTGCCGAAACCGACGATGAGGTAGGCCTGAGAAAGAAGAGGGCAAAAATTAAGTGAACATATTTATTACATACAACCTAAAATAGATATATTCCATCAATCAGTCATGTTTCTGAAAGCATCCCTTAATTCCTGTGCTGGGTTTGGTATGTAGCGAGAGTAAGCGGATGACTTCCAGCGTCCCAGTGTTTTTATGACGTGTGTTGGGACGTTGACCCTGGAGGCGGTGGATGCTGCTCCTATGCGGAAGGAGTGGCCGGAGTAGTTGGCTGCGTTGAGGCCCAGTTGTGTGAGCAAGGACCTGACGCAGGTCATGAAGGTCGTGGTGGTGAGTACCGAACCTTGTATTTTAAGTAAAGGTTGTGAGGACCGTAAGTTGAGAGGCTGTATGTATGCATCCAGTACCCTGACGGGACACCATCTGTTGTGCGTGGGATAGTATGGAATGTTTACTGGTGTGTGCTGACTGGTTTTGGAGTGAGGGAGTGTCAGGACATAATGATCATCATGTTTTGTTAAGTGAGAATAGAGGAGGTATGGAGTAGTTGGGGTCGTGGTTGTGGTAGTAAATTCCCTAGGCCTCAGAAATCCATAAAAGGCTAGGTATATCGCTGTCTTAATGATGGAATTGGTGTCAGTGTCAAATGGTTTTAAGTCCAGCAGGTCTGATAATGCTTTGAAAATATGGCTGTCTATGGGTAGCCTTTGGCTCGTCCGTGTGGGTTCTGATTTCTGAATGCCTCTAAGTATGGTCTTGATCTGGTGAGAGGCCATGAAACTGTTGTTATTGGGGTGTAAGATCAGCATATGGTGTTGAATGCCCGTGAGGTAGAGCTTGATGGTGTTGTATGCCATGTTTAGTTTGAGGTGGCAAAAGGAAGCGAATCCCAACATGGACGACATGATAAATGGTTGCCTGATGTCATGGTCCCGAAGGAATCTTTTGAAGAGTGTAAAAGCCCTGTCGTATGTTTTGTGTGTATTGTGTGATAGTGCCAATTGGGACAGTGCCCTACTGTGCTGCATGATGGTTTCTAGTCCAGTATGAGTTGGGGTGATGGTGGCCGTGGGCGCGGCTGATGGGAGTGATTGGTGAAATGCCTGAAATTTAAAGCGAGATAAGTTATCAGCAGCTGTGTTACATATCCCTGGAATGTGGAAACAACATAGGAAAAAATTGTGACAAGCCGCCAACCAAGTGAGTTTCCTTAGAAACCTCATGATCGTGAGGGATTTGGAGCGGCCTTTGTTAATGATGTGCCAGGTGGCCTGGTTGTCTGAGTAACAGCGGACTGGCATGTTGGTCCATAGGTGACCCCATGCTACGGCAGCCGCCACGATGGGATAGATCTCAAAAAGCGCTGAGGTCGTGGAGAAGCCTTCCAAATCCTGGATATTTGAAGGCCAGCTGCCCCAAAGCCATTCGTTCCCAAAAATTGCTGCGAAACCTGTGGTAGATGCCGCATCTGACCAGATGGTAGGTGACGCCTCGGACAATTGAGGGAGGAACATGCTTTTACCATTCCAGATGGTTAAAAATCTCTTCCACATGTTGAGGTCTGCCGTAGCCTGGGCATCCAAGGACAACCTGTGCGAATCATGTTGAAAGAGTGGAAACAAATGCAATAGGCGTGATATGAAGGAGCGGCCTTGAGGTATGATGCGCATAGCGAAATTCAGTGATCCCAGCAGGGATTGAAGCTCCTTGCGATTGCAAGTACCGCGTTGAAGGTAGTTGTCGATGAGGGTGAGAATGTTCTCTATTCTGTCCTGTGGTAAGCTCGCTTGCATTGTGGCTGAGTCTAACTGGATACCCAGAAAGGTGATGACCGTGTCTGGCCCCTCTGTTTTCTTGGGGGAGATAGGAACGCCTAGTTGTTCGAATAGCCTGGTGGTGGCTTTGAGACTAGTAGGCGGGAAGTATTTCCCTCCACCAGTAGGAAATCGTCCAGGTAATGTAGTACCGTAGGGCATCCGGCCACGTTCAACAGTAACCAGCACAGGGCTTCCGCAAATGTGTCAAAAATAGCTGGGCTACTTTTGGACCCAAACGTTAGACGGGAGAAAAATAGTAATGGCCGGACCATTTGATGCCGTGTAGGTGCCACAGAGTGGGGTGGATTGGAAGTAGCTTAAAAGCGTTAGCAATGTCAGTCTTACTGAGCCAGGCTCCCACCCCTGCTTGTATGATAGCGGTAATGGCGTGATCTATGGTGGTGTATTGCAGGGAGAATTCCTCAGAAGGTATGAGGGAGTTGAGACTGGGGTTGGCAGATGAGTGGGGTGCAGATAGATCAATGATGAGTCTCTGTTTTAGGGAGGATTTTCCTGTGACAACACCAATGGGGTTTGTGCGCCATTCTATGAATGGGGGAGTGTTGAAGGGCCCTAGTACGAAGCCCTCAGCCACCTCTTGAGCTATGAGGGTGTCAACTGCTGTGGGGTTCTGCTGCGCGGATTGCAGATTAGGGCATTCCAGAGTCCCCGTGGGCATGTGTAGGATACCCGTGTGGAAGCCTTCTGTCAGACCCGAGATAAGAAAGTCTGTCAGATGTCTGGATGGATGTTGTGACATGAGGGCCGTGAATTCTGGCAAATTAATGGACGTTAAGTAAGGCTTGGTATACATTTTATTTGGACACATGGTTTTTGCGTGAGCCCTGAAGCATTGTGAGCAGACATGCAATAATCTGCATCCATTGTAATTGCATGACCCAACATTGAAATTGTTGCATATCTGGGATTTGCCCAAGAACTTGATAGGGCGTCCCAGTTTGTCTCTTGACAATCTCTCTGGAGCCCCAGAGGAACTAGCCCTTGCGTGGAGGCATGCTCTCCCAACGTGTTGGGGCAAAAGCTTGTGGTGTGTGCGGTGGAGGAGCAGAATGCACAAGCCGGTGTTCTAAGCCCTGCAAAGTGTCTGCAAAATATGACAGTATCAATCCTTCCCCAGTTGGACCGTGTACCATACTGAGAGAAGGCTCCAGACACTTTAGCAGAAAAAGACCTGTGGTAGTCGTAGAAGGCCGAACCCCCATATTTGTTGCCCAGATCTACCAGCTTGTGCATGTAGAGATCAAACTCCTCTCTTCTGTTGGGATAGACCGCACATATGACATCCCTGTAGATACCGAAGGCCAGCACGAACTCGGGAATGGTCAATTTCCTGTTGAGGCGGGCATCCCTGGACCTGACCACCACTGACACGTCCTCGTAAGCGTAGGTTTTGTTCTCCACAATATCCTGGGAGGCAATCAACAGGAAGCCAGATTGACGTCTTTACCTTCCAGGATATCTCTTTCAAGTGCTCAGGTATCATGTGAGCCGGGCTGACTTCCTGGTCCTCCAGAGTAATGGCGCGAGCCATTAATGGCGGATCGGCTGTTGCTTGTGACGCAGGCACCGGTGGCCCTGTCAGTGTGAGGGCTGTGGTGACCGACTCCAGGTGTTCCAGTCTGGAGTTGACTTTGCTCATGGATGCCATGAGTGAAGTTAACATGGTACGTATGTCGTCTGGGCTGGACTGGCTAGGTCCCTCCCCGGCGTCCATGTTGTTTGTGGAAGTACGTAGGAGTGAGAAAAGTTCCGCTTTTCTTGCCGATGCGGGGTAGGGGATGTGACGTTTCCTTAGTTCCATGGTAATGCGAGGGATCGTCCATGATCTGATAGAAGCTGGACTAGCTAGCTCCCCTCCTGGGTTAGGAGTGACAGATCTAGCAGGGGTGCTAGGCAGGGAGCAATCCTCGCCACCTTCTTGGGACATGCTATAACCAAAACAATAGTTAGTGTATGACAATATCCCCATTTTTTACTGGCAGGCTAGCTAGGCCAAAGGCGAAAAAATTATGGCTTGTTTGGTGACAGATGAGGCCCTACTAGTTGCCAAGCGGCTGTTTGAGAGGCTCTATCTATGTGTTGGCGCGAGGGGTTATTGAGGCCACTTGTCGCCGTGGCAGGAGTTTTTTAGGCCTCTCGGTGACTGTAAAATAGACAACAGGGGAAGGGAGTGACAGGTGAGGCCCTCTCTATGCAGTATGCAAGGCGGCTAGCTAACGTGTGGCGCGATGAGTGTATGCTTCCGACCGTTTGAAGCGGGGTGTTGGCCTTGCAGGACCACTAACTAGTGGCGGTAGCCAAGACGGGAAAAATACCTATTGGGAAGCTTATGACCCTAATGCCAGTAATCTAACCTAGAGGGAAAATAAAATGTACAGTAGTAACCATATGCGTTGGAGCACGTACCTGGGCGTATAGAAAAATATTGTTTCACAGGAAACCGTGTGGAGCAAAGTATGTATATTAGACAGCCTGAAAATGAGTAAGAGAGAGTAGTATGGTGAGTGGTTTTGTGGGAAGAGCGTGGATCTGTAGCCTGTGGTGGTAATTTAAAATGGTTATGCTGACCTATACACCTATGTTATATATGATGTTGAACGTCAGGTAGTACGTTGTGCTATCTGCGGTCAGTCGTGGTCTGAGTGTAAATACTCACGTATTTGGCTGACACATAGTGTGTGCCGGAGAGAACCCAGGTTATGCTCACGGAATTGCGCCGGAGAGGTATGGCTGGTTGAACCGAGTGGGGTTCAACCAGAGTATTTGTGAAACGACGTATGGAGTCTATTGAACCGAATGAGGCCTGTAACGTGGGCCGTAGCTAAACCAAGATGGATAGTAGGAGACCTCCTGAGTGGGAGTCCAGTGATCCATGGGTTATGCGTATTTGATATGACGAGTGACCCAGAACATGATATCGAAGTGGCATGTCTATGTGATATAGAGAAAAATGCCGAAATACACGTAAGCATGAAAGTAACCATGGATTATGTCTGCTGTGCCCTGATCCTATGCCCCCGTGACCGCAGTGAGTGGCAGAAACAGTGGTAGGATCAGTGGTGCGGTCGCAGTTGTATACCGAATGTCAGCAGATAATCCTCTGGTGTACCGGCAATTTACACATCCCCCCTTCCCCTCTCTCTCTCTCTCTCCCTCCCTCACCCCCCCTCTTCCATGGCCATCTGGTGAGAAGCCGTGCCCCGCATACCGCGATGGCCCCCATGTACCCCGGACATGTGGCCGTTTGTATACAGGTGAGAACCCCCCCACCCCCCCACACATGCTGCCGATGGCCAGGGGTCCGGAGGCCCGCTTTGCAGGCAACAGGAAAGGTGTTGGGCCGGCTGAGACCCTGGATGATACTCCAGGCGGCCCCCGGCATGAGCGTAGCCGGCGTGTGCGTGCGTGCGTTCCACTGTGGAACGCACGCTGTGATGGAGGCGTGCCACCCGGAAGAGGCGGAGGTGGGCGGCGAGGTGCCGGTGCAGCGCGGCCGTGCCACAGGTACCGGGTGGGAATGCCGCCATGAAAAAGGTGGGAGGGGGATGGATGAATCGCCGACTGGCCACTTACCTAGCTGGACCGAGTGTCCAGGCAACCGGAGGACCGTGGAACAGGGGGGGGGGGGACGGGGACGAGACAAGCGGCGCTTCCTGCAACTTCACTGAATGGACTGCGACCCGGAAGTAGAAGTGTCATTCAGCGCTGACCTCGCACGGTAAGGTGCCAGGTTGGGGGATGCGCTTAAATAGACCAGTGGTAGCCTACCAGCCCCTCCCACAAATCCAGGCAAATTGCCTTAATACATATATATATATTGTAGTTTGTATATATTTTTTATATTTATATATTTTCTACACATGTATATGCTGTTTGTCACTGGTCTCACTGTTCACGGTGGTTTGTTTCACTTTGCAAATCATGGTCATTTCTCTATATAATTGTATGAAATCTTTCCCAGGATTAGGATTTATAATTAGTTCCCGTTTTTTTGTGTAATACATACTATCTTTGGGTCCCACTCAGATGTACAAGATCCCGTGCGAGGTACCGATATCAGGTGACCGATCATATGTTTTCGGTCACGAGATCGGAACCTCCGTGCATGCACGTGATACCTTTTATTTGCCATATTTAGTGAGGGCATCATTCGCCCTTCACATTACATCGGATGCTTGGCACACGCACGCATATGTATACATATACCCTCTTGAGAATCATCCAATCATCCACATCCGCAATTCATTAACAATAGAGCACTGCAATAAAAGTACTACTGTTTTAATTTTTTACACGGCTATACCGAATGCCCTGGGGGAGCGTGGTTTATTATTACGTGACCCGTGACGCCCGGGGACACTGCAGGTGTTAGCGATTCATCTATCATTGAACTGTGTATTTATACTGCAACCTTCCCTCTGTCTCTCACTTCCCCTGACGAAGCCTGGCGACGAAATGCGTTGGGTAGGTGAGGGGACACTGGGAAGGGGGCAGCTCATGTCTATGTATTTGTGTAATTACTTTGAGTGCTGTTTGACTTACTATATGGCCATGTGTGCTTTTGCCTGCATGCTGCATTGTTTGGCCTAGGCCTTTGTGGATTTGTGTGGGAATCCCTTTACGCTGGGTCCCTCTATACGCTAATACTATTTACATCACTGCCTATGACCGCTGCTTAACACAATGCCTTTGTAGCTTTTTGGAGCCAACCTCTGTTGGGCCCTGCATTTGCACTTTATTTTACTTTATGCCGGCAGCAATACTTGACCATATAAAGTAAACTGGTGATTTTTTACTTATTTACTTAACTTACATGTCATGCACTAGCCCCCTTCCTAGCACCCCTCGTCTGATTATTTCCTATATTCTGCTCTATGTGAGGCTCCATATGTATGTTTTTAACGGTAAATTTTCAATAAAGCTATTTTGTGATAATTATTAGTGTTTGACTGAGTATTATTGATTACTTATATTTATATGTGGGTTACACACATGCTTTTTGAACCCCCAGAATGCACCCTCCATCGTAGGAGTTAGTGGGAAAATAGTGTGGGACTTAGTGCACCTACTAATGAATCAGGGTTACCACATCTATGTGTATAACTATTAGATCAGTGTGACCAGGGGTGTTGCTAGGGTCTGAAAACCCCTTGGGGCACAAGCCCACTGTGTTAAAATTTGCATCAGGGTCTCTTCAAATGCCAAACCAGCAAAATCTGCCCTCCAAACAACCATGTGACGCTCCCTTCTAAACCCTGCAGTGTGCCCATGCAGAAGTTTATGCCCATATATGAGGTTTTTCTGTAAACTGCAGAATCGGGGTAATCAATATTAAGGCTTGCTGTAAACCCTTGCTGTGTTACAGGAAAATGGATTAAAATAGGAAATCTGCACAAAAAATTTAGTTTTTACACTTTACCATTTTGCTTTCATTCCCGTGGAACACCTAAAAGGTTAACAGAACAAAGCATTTATAAGGTAGTGAAAGTTAATACAAGCCACTTACATAGCACATGGACATAAAGTAAACATATAGGGTATGTTAATAACTATTTTATAAGGTATCACTATTCGTCTTAAAAGCAGAAAAAAATCGAATGAAAAGAATAGGGAAGGCTTACATTTTTTTTTAGAAATTGTGTATTTAAAAAAATAAAAAATAAAGGTAAAACATATTGACTCAAATTTACCACTAACATGAAGTATCATGTATATGGGTCTGGTTTCTACGATACAGAGTGCTCCCCGGCCGGTGGTGCTGTATCATGCATATAAATTGTACCTCGCGCTCTCAAGGAGCGAATGGTGAAGTTACTATACAAACTACGGGTAAATGACCACACCTTTAACCCTTTGCTTCCCCTCTTGTGAATGTGATTTGGTAGCTGTTTGTCACGAGGGTGTCAGGAGCCACATCTGACTCCGTTATACCCAGGGTCAGGAAGTCGCAGCAAGTGGCTGCGCGCTCTATGTCTAAAGTCGCGCTGTTACTTAATGGTAGCTTTCTGTGTTTGCCTTGCAATCCTTTTTGTCTCACTCAGGGATCCGTAGCTTCTTCTCCTCAGCTGTTTCTTGTCCGCCACTCCCAACCTCCTTATATTCCCCCTTCTCACTTCTCTGGTTGCCAGATATAGAGCTTCCTGCCTGGACTTCTATACTGACCCACTGGAGCTGTGTAGCTGTTGTTCCTGGTTGTCGTACCAGAGCATTACCCTCCGGTTCCCTGTTGGGCTTTTGTTGTCCGCTGTTGTCGCCCACCTGGGCTTATATGTTTTGTCTGTATTGTCTGTCCTCTCCCTGGTGTTTTCCTTTAGTGTTAGTGGTGAGGACTAGTGCTCCCACCGCCCTATTCACTACTTAGGGCTTATCTTAAGGAAAGTCAGGGTTTAGGCACGTGATCGGTGTACGGGTGAAAAACCCGTCTAGGGACGTCAAGGCAGTCAGGTGCCAGCTTCAAGGTGAGTTAGGGGTCACCACCTTTCCCTCTCCCATGGACAGGGATTTCCCTTTTCGTCTGTGATCGGCACGCCGGTCGTGATAATGTTCAGACATACTCTGCTATACCTGCTCAATTCTCTTCAAATGACCACCCCTTTAAAGGGGTTGTCTAATTTATGAAAAAAAAATATAGCACTGTAAATCTGATGGTCAGCAATATATAGCTAAGCAAGTTTTCGGTGAAAAAATATCTATTTTTTTAATTTCCCTGGTTCTCTTCTGGCCCTCAGGGAGTGAATATAAGTGCTGCCCTGAGTGACATGTCTGCCTGCTGGGAAACTTGGCAGTATGTTGTATGTGTAGGATTACAAGTCCCAGCTGTATAGTGACACTGCTGATACACACAGGATCTTCCCCCTACCTTTTGCAATGCTTTGTAGAACTCCTCTGTTAGCTCCTGTGCCCAGCATTTGTCTACTCACTGCTTGCAGCTACTCAGTAAAGCCTTCAGCCCTGAGTCTGTACAGCTGAAGGGGTTAGGAATCCAGGGAGAGAGCAGAGGGCAGTGAAGGGGTGTGGGCAGCACAGTGACCTCTGTGTACAGACTCATATCTGATCCCTAAGGCTTGTGCACCAAACATCATCAGAGCAGGGAGAGAAGCTGACATCACAGGTCATGTGACCCCCCCCCCCCCCCGTGAAACCTGAGAAACCAGCAACTGGAGATGCAGTAAGTGCATGGTAAAGCTGTTACATTTGATTAGTTAGAAATATACAAAGAACAAAAAAATTACTTAGACATCCCCTTTAACCCTTGACTTCCCTTTTTTTTGTGAATGTGATTTGGTACTGTAGCTGTTCAGACATACTCTGCTATACCTGCTCAATTTCCTATTTGTATGCACTCTTCAAATGACGGCACCTTTAATGCTTTTACTTTCCCTCTTGTGAGTATAATTTGGTAGCTGTTCAGACTTGCTCTGCCATACCGAGAATAATGATGGCTCATATAAAGAGAACATTAGAGAATTCATTACGTGTAATAGCTGAGGAGTAATATATGCGATAACATGCCCCTGTAATAAGATCCACATTGGCCGCACAAAAAGACAAAAAAAAAGAGGCTGGGAGAACATATGTATAATATTCAAAAAAAGTTAACGTGATGGCAATTTTATAGGGTCAGCTTTCTGTGGAACAGAGGTGGTGAAGCCAAACAAAAGGGGGGGTGATTTCATTAAAAATATGTCCAGAATAAAAACTAAATGGATTTTTAATATGAATACATTGGTACCTGGGGGCTTGAACTCTGAAATACAATTATTTGCATTTGAGTAATTAAAGTATGGCAGAGCAAGTCTGAACAGCTACCAAATTATACTCACAAGAGGGGAAGTAAAAGGATTAAGTGTACTTTCACAATTGCGTTATTATTTTCCGGTATTGAGTTCCGTCCTAGGGGCTCAATACCAAAAAAAAAAATTATCAGTTTTATCCTAATGCATTCTGAATGGAGAGAAATCCGTTCAGGATGCATCAGTTCAGTCCCTCTTGCGATTTTTGGATGGAGAAAAGACCGCAGTATGTTGCGGTATTTTCTCCGGTGCAAATTCCGGAACACTTGCCGGAATTCGGGATCCGGCATTAACTTTATTGACATGTATTAGTGCTGGATCCGGCATTAAAATTACTGCATTGCTGGATCCGGCAAAAATATATACTGGATCAGTTTTTCCGCATGACAACCGGAGAGACGGATCCAATATTGCAATGCATCTGTAAGGCTACATGCACACGACCGTATGTGTTTTACGGTACGCAAAATGCGGATCTGCAAAAAAACGGATGACGTCCCTATGGCATCTGTTTTTGTTTTTTTTACGGATACGTTATTTTTGCAGATCCATTGTAATAATGTACAGAAACACAAATGATGAGGCTCGACCAGTCCAGCTGAAATGGTTTGGTGCAACCAGCCAGTAATCCCCCTGATTACCAAGGTACAATAATGAATGAATAATACCAGTTGGGCACTTAGATACTGGATCACCTGACAAAGCGGAAACTTGCTAGTATACAAAAGATTTATTAAAACAGCATATAAAACAAATACATAAAACACTTGGATTCCTTGATAAACAATCAATATGGGTAGCTTGATTTCGATTAACTTGTTTTCTCCATGTTTGTAGGACCAGACTGTAATGTTAAAAAGGAGTATTTTTGTACTAGTACACATTATAAGGGGCGCCACTATGGGGACATTCATTCTACTAGGGACACTAAAAGGAGGTAATTTTTTATACTGGCACAAGTTATAAGGGGGCATTTTTGTACTGGCGCACATTATAAGGGAGAATTTTTGTACGGGCACACATTTAAAAGGGGCCACTATGGGGACATTCATTGTACGAAGGTCACTAAAAGAGGGTATTTTTGTACTGGCACACATTATAAGGGAGCATTTTTGTATTGGCACACATAAGGGGGCGTTTTTGTCCTGGCATACCTTATAAGGGAGCATTTTTTACTGGCACACATTGTAAGGGGGAATTATTTTACTGGCGAACATAAGGGGCCATTTTTTTTTGTACTGGCACACATAAGAGTCAAATATTACTACTGGGGACATTTGGAGAACATGATTACTAGTATGGGCACTATGAGGGCATTATTACTTCTGGAAGCAAAATGAGGGACATTATTAGTATTGGGGGCACTGTTACCACACATCAACTTAGTACAATTATTTTTTTGAGGACACTATGTTTATGGCACTATAAGTGTCCGGGACACTTTTAGGGCCCTGTGTGCCAATAACTATTGAAAGGAGCACTATCTGTGCGGTAACAGTATTTTCAGGTGGACTTTTTCTGCAATATAGTATTAGGAAGCACAGTGGGCACAGTATTAGAGGTGGCAGGATGGGGTGTACAGAAGGTGGGGAGGAGGATGGAAAAGTAGTGAACTAAGATGTCTCTTTGTTAAAGAAATCATCATGTCGGTCTGGTCTAAATGGAAAAGTACATTCACACAACCGTATGGCTCAGGAACTGCCTTTATGCCCTGTCCTTAACCTGCCTGCCGGAACAGAAATACAGACATACGGAAACGGAATGCACACGGAGTACCTTCCTTTTTTTTGCAGACCCATTGAAATGATTGGTTCTGCTTGTGGTCCGCAAAAAAAACGGAACGGACACGGAAAGAAAATACTTTTGTGTGCATGAGCCGTTACACTGCTGATTTTCTGGAAGGAAAGCTGCACAGAAAATCAGTACGTAATAAGCACATCTTTAGGCGGATTCCCAACATTCAGTGCCAGTATCTCATCGGTGGGGGTCCGATACCTGGGAACAGCCTTCGATCAGCTTTTGAAAAGGCACATTGCAAAGTACATTGTATAATGGCTGTGCTTGGTATGGCAGCTTAGCTCCATTCACTTCAATGGGGCTGAGCTGCGCCTAGGCCATGTGACCAATGAACATGTCGTCACTGGCCTAGGAAAAGCTGAAAGAAGGCCACGGCGCTACTGCAAACAGCACTTTCTTCTCAAACAGCTAATTGACAGGGTTCCCATGTATCAGACCCCCACTGGTCAGATACTGATAACTAGTGTTGAGTGATGCACTCGAAGAGGAATTTTACCTAAAATGGCGGCTGCACTTGTTACAAAGTAAAAGTAAGAAGTGAGGGAGTGCTGATGGCATGTCTGACATCAGTTTTGACATAGGCTAACTATGTGAATACCTTGTATCAGTGGGGGCCGCACTACAAGGTTTTGACATCAGGGCGCTACAGGAGCCGTACAGCGAGGGACCTAGGCCGGAAGAGGGATGCATCGCATCACTGACATGGAGGTAAGTATAAGTGTTTTTTTTTTTTTTTTTGTACAATACTGGAACATGGTAGGGTGGGGGCTACTGGCACATGATAAGGGGGCTACTGGCACATGATAAGGGGGCTACTGGCACATAAGGGGAAACTACTAGCACATAAGGTGGGGCTACTGGCACATAAGGGGGGGCTACTGGCACATGATAAGGGGGGGGGCTACTGGCACATGATAAGGGGGGGCTACTGGCACATGATAAGGGGGGCTACTGGCACATGATAAGGGGGGCTACTGGCACATGATAGGAGGTCACTCTGGCTACTGGCACATGATATGGGGGGGGGGGCTCTGGCTGCTGGTACATGATGGTGGGGGGCTCTTATTACTGGCACTTAGAAATTGTCTGGAGGGGGCCAAACAAAGACGTGGGTTGAAGAAATGAGGGAGAGGCTATACATGCTTAGTATTGTAAAATGGTTAGATATAGTGTACTGACAACATTTCTCTTGTTTCTACAATACATAAACTGACTTTGTGAATTATACTATTAAAGTCTCACTGTCATTGTCTGGGAATTTGCCAAATTCCCAAAGACCCCCGACAGACAGTGACATTGCTCATCTATAGTTGATCTATACCTGGGGGGGCGCCACAAGATTAGCTTGCACAGGGCGCCTGAACACCTAACGCCAGCCCTGCCTGGGGTTTATCCACCACAGAAGTATTTTGTGAATACAGTTACAGCTCCACAGCGGGATCATCCACAAGACCCTGTTGATGAATATGGTGCAAGTTGCACTGTGGGGGAGGGGGCGCACAGCATATGCTTTATATATGCAGAAATGCGATGTGAGTAAAACCTTAAGTTACTGTGTAAAACTTATACCTGCAGTAAGGAACAAATCCTGAAACTGCAAGTCCGCACACGGGAGGTGACACATCTCCATTTCCTCAGGCGATGCTCGAAAGAATAAAACATTGCACAACAGAATAAGTAGAGAGAAAGAAAATCAAGATCCGCCTTCGCCATCTTGGAGAATCGAAAGTAACAGCATCCAGGGATTTTCTCATCCAGACCTGGGAGAAGAGGCTGCGGCTGCACACCGGACTCCTCCACCACACCTGGGAGAAGGGGCTGCGGCTGCACACAGGACTCCTCTGCCATGTCTCCGCAGGTTACCTGCGACTTCTGCAAAGCGTCTGGCGAGGATGAAATTACCGGAGAGATGCAGAGAACTCTGGACGGGATGATAGTGGCGCACTACAACTGCATGGTGAGCACAGGGCGCTGCTGACACTGGGAGCTTCTGCTTGTGGGGATAGTGGGGTCCATTAGTACCAGCTTTAGGGTATATGGTAGACATGGATCTATGTAGAAGTTTTGGCTGGGATATCTTTCAGTGTATGTCTGCAAATGACTTATACTTGTCATCTCTCCCGGAACATCCAGGAGAGACCCAGACAGACACCCATGCGAGCTGACAGATCTCCAGGGTACCCCACTTCATAACCTCTAACTTGACTTTACCTTGTGGCCAGGCAGAATCTGATCTTGTAAAAGGCTCAGAAATACATGAGTTACAGGGTTGCTACCTGGACAGTAAACTACTACCCAGTATTAGAGTACCAGCGCTGGCATGTCGCGCCTGCTACGCAATCACGCAGAGGTCGAGTACTGTGCAATTGTATGAGCAGCAGCAGGCTCTTATTAGCTAGTCTGTATTGTTAATAGCCCCTTAGCACCTGCAATACCGCATGCACATTACCAGTACAGACCCACTAAACAGTGCGGTCCTAATTAATTAGAGCCAACTGTGACTAAGCTACAGCAAAGTACTGCATGGCCGTGTCACAACCTCCCCTTCCAGACATAGCCATTTTTCACTTTCCTGACACGGCCATTTTGCAAATGTGACTCAGATTACGTGGTAATAGGTTTGGATTGTTTTTACATATCTTACCATGGTGATGGACCATGTGATTGGACCATGTGATGTGACGTCATCACAGGTCCTTTAGTTCTTAGCTGATGCTGGGAAAGAGAGGACAGATCGCAACTACGTGATCAAGTGGCTAAGGTAAGTTAACTTTTATTATTTTTAACCCCTTCCACTTCATTTTACTATGCATTCTTTATTAAGAATGCTATTATTTCCCCTTATAACCATGTTATAAGGGAAAATAATATATTCTCCAGAAGACCCGAAACCGGACTTCAGTGATGAAGTCCGGCTTCGGGTCGGGTACCAAACATGGCGATTTTTCTCACGCGCATGCAAAACGCATTACAAACGTTTGCACCCGTGCGGGAAAATCGCGCATATTACCGCAACGCACCCGCCTCTTATCCGGGCGTCAAACATGACGCCCGTGTGAAAGAGGCTTAAGGCTTGTGCACCAAACATCATCAGAGCAGAGAGAGAAGCGGACATCACAGGTCATGTGACCCCCCTACCCCCCTATTGAAACTTGAAAGACCAGCAACTGGAGATGCAGTAAGTGCATGGTAAAGCTGTTACATTTGATTAGCTAGAAACATACAAAGAACTAAAAAAAAATTACTTAGACAACCCCTTTAACGCTTTTCTTCCCCTCTTGTGAATGTGATTTGATAGATTTTCGGACATATTCTGCTATACCTGTTCAATTCTCTTCAAATGCATTTTGCGGAACGGATTTGCGGACCCATTTATTCCTATGGGGACACGCTATGTCCCGCCCGGATCCAGAATTGCAGATCCGCACTTCTGTTCTGTAAAAAAATAAAACATGTCCTTTTCTTGTCCGCAATTGCGGACAAGAAAAGGCATTTTCTATATAGTGCCGGCGATGTGCGGTCCGCTAATTACGGAACGCACATCGCCGATGTCCGTGTCTTGCGGATCTGCGGATGTGTGAATGAGGCCTTAACCCTTCCCTTTTTTGTGAATGTGATTTGGTACTGTAGCTGTTCAGACATGGGCCTCAGGCACATGACCGTATGTGGTTTGCGGTCCGCAAAAAAACGGATGACGTTCCGTATGGCATCCTTTTTTTCGCGGATCCGTTATCTTTGCGGATCCATTGTAATAATGCCTATCCTTGTCCGCAAACTAGAAAAAAATAGGACATGCTCTATTTTTTTGCGGACGGAAAAACGGACATACGGAAACGGAATGCACACGGAGTACCTTCCATTTTTTTTTGCGGACCCATTGAAATGAATGGTTCCGCATATGGTCCCCCAAAAAAACAGAACGGACACGGAAAGAAAATATGTTCGTGTGCATGAGGCCATATTCTGCTATACCTGCTCACTTTCCTATTTGTATGCACTCTCTTCAAATGACTGCACCTTTACCCTGGGTTCACACCTGAGCGTTTTACAGCGCGTTCAGGTCTGAACCCAGGGTTAATGCTTTTACTTTCCTTCTTGTGAGTATAATTTGGTAGCTGTTCAGACTTGCTCTGCCATACCTTAATTACTCAAATGCAAATAATTCTATTTCAGAGTTCAAGCCCCCAGGTACCAATGTATTCATATTAAAAATCCATTTTGTTTTTATTCTGGAGATATTTTTAATGAAATCACCTCCCCTTTTGTTTGGCTTCACCACCTCTGTTCCACAGAAAGTTGACCCTATAAAATTGGCATCATGTTTTTCTTTGTAGTGTCGAGACAGTGGGTGCCCCTCAAATTTTTCTGGATATTATATATATGTTCTCCCACCCTTTTTTCAATTGTCATTTTTTTGTGCGGCAGATGTATCAGCATGTTATCGCATACATTACTCCTCAGCTATTACACATAATTAATTCTCTAATATTCTCTTTATATGAGCCATCATTATTCTCTATTTGTTTTTGTATTTTATTATTTTTTGACTTTTTGCAGCCTACACATTCTCTGCTTGGGTGGAAACCTTTGTATTGTTCTAATGATTTTTCACATTTTTATCATTATTAGTCTGTCTTGTAATACACCTACCAGTGGATGCTACTATATTTCCAATATTTCTTGCCTTCCAGTAAATAAATCTTGGCACCACGGAATTAGCTGTCCAATCACTTTATCTTCTTTTAACCACCTCAACCCCCCTAGCTTAAACACCCTTAAAGACCAGACCACTTTTTACAATTCCGCACTACACTACTTTCACGGTTTATTGCTCCGTCATGCAACTTACCACCCAAATGAATTTTACCTCCTTTTCTTCTCACTAATAGAGCTTTCATTTGGTGCTATTTCATTGCTGCTGACATTTTTACTTTTTTTGATATTAATAAAAAATTACCAAAATTTGTGAAAAATGAAATTTTTCACTTTCTGTTATAATTAAAAAAAAAAAACTACATTTCTATATACATTTTTCTCTAAATTTATTGTTCTACATGTATTTGATAAAAAAGAAATGCAATAAGTCTATATTTATTGGTTTGGGTAAAATTTATAGCGTTTACAAACTATGATGCAAAAAAGTGAATTTCCGCATTTTGAAGCAGCTCTGACTTTCTGAGCACCTGTCATGTTTCTTCAGGTGCTAGAATGTCAGGATAGTATAAATACCCCCCAAATGACACCCTTTTGGAAAGAAGACACCCCAAAGTATTCGTGGAGGGGCATGGTGAGTTCATGTATGATTTCATTTTTTTTCACAAGTTAGCGGAAAATTTCCCACGGACTCTCTATGCCCCTCAGTGAATACCTTGGGGTGTCTACTTTCCAAAATGGGGTCATTTGTGGGGTGTGTTTACTGTTCTGGCATTTTGGGCGGGGCTAAATTGTGAGCAACCCTGTAAAGTCTAAAGGTACTCGTTGGACTTTACGCCCCTTTACGCACCTAGGCTGCAAAAAAGTGGCACACATGTGGTATCGCCGTACTCAGAAGAAGTAGGGCAATGTGGTTTGGGGTGTATTTTTACATATACCCATGCTGGGTGAGATAAATATCTCTGTAAACTGACAACTTTGTATAAAAAAAATTAAAAAGATATTTCTCACACCCAGCATGGGTATATGTAAAAATTCACCCCAAAACACATTGCCCTACTTCTCCTGAGTACGGCGATACCACATGAGTGACACTTTTTTGCAGCCAAGATGCGCAAAGGGGCCCAAATTCCAATGAGTACCTTTAGGAATACCCTGGGGTGTCTTCTTTCTAAAATGGGGTCACTTGTGGGGTATTTATACTGTCCTGGCATTTTAGGGGCCCCTAAAGCGTGAGAAGTCGTTTGGAATCCAAATGCGTAAAAATGCCCGTTGAAATCCTAAAGGTACTCATTGGAATTTGGCCCCCTCGTGAGATGACGCGCTGACGCGTCAACGAGGAACATCCCGGCCACCCGCAGGACGCATCCCTGCGTTAGGCGTTTGGGATGTGGTTAAAACATCCCAATGTTTATTAACAATCTTTTAAAAAGTGTCACTTGGCCATTATATTGTATAATGATGGGTGGGATGATGGTTTCCTCCTCATTTGTTTTTACTTCTATTTTCCCTTTACCTTCAAGCAGGGTCTGTCTGTTTATCTGTCCCACTAGTAGGTGTATAACAAGACAGACTATGGGCTCATGCACACAAACGTAATTTCTTTCTGCTTCCGTTCCGTTTTTTTGTGGACCGTATGCGGAACCATTCACTTCAATAGGGCTGGAGAAAAAACTGAAATTACTCCGTGTGCATTCCGTTTGTCCGCATGGCCGTTCCGCAAAAAAAGTAGTGCATGTCCTATTATTGTCCGCAAATCATGGTCCGGGGCCCCATTAAAGTCGATGGGTCAGCAAAAAATACGGATCGCATCCGTATGTCATCCGTATTTCACGGATCCATGCTGTAGAAATGCTATGCCCAGCCCATATTGCTCATGTGTTTGGTGATTAATAAGTTACTGTTTCCATTTCCGATCTGCAAAAAACGGATCAAATACGGAAACCATATGGATATTTTTTCTGCAATAATGGAACGGAAGAGGACTTAGGACTTATATCGAAGAAAAAAAAACCTCAGATGCTGAACAATGCATCCGTGAAAAACGGAATGCAAAACAACAACGGTTGTGTGCATGAGCCCTAATAATAAAAATGTGAAAAATCAAAAGGACCAAGAACAATACAAGGGTTTCAACCCATGCAAAGAATGTGTAGGCTGCAAAAAGTCAAAAAATAATAAAATACAGAAACAAATAGAGAATAATGATGGCTTATATAAAGAGAATATTAGAGAATTAATTACGAGTAATATATGCGATAACATGCCCCTGTAATAAGATCTACATTGGCCGCACAAAAAGACAAAAAAAGGGTGGGAGAACATATGTATAATATTCAAAAAAATTTAACATGATGGCAATTTTATAGGGTTTCAATGGAATAGAGGTGGTGAAGCCAAACAAAAGGGGAGGTGATTTCAATAAAAATATGTCCAGAATAAAAACAAAATGGATTTTTAATATGAATACATTGGTACCTGGGGGTTTGAACTCTGAAATATAATTATTTGCATTTGAGTAATTAAGGTATGGCAGAGCAAGTCTGAACAGCTACCAAATTATACTCACAAGAGGAAAAGTAAAAGGATTAAGGGTACTTTAACACTTGCGTTATTCTTTTCCGGTATTGAGTTACGTCCTAGGGCTCAATACCGGAAAAAAAATGATCAGTTTTATCCTAATGCATTCTGAATGGAGAGAAATCCATTTAGGATGCATCATTTCAGTCCCTCTTGCGTTTTTTTGGCTGAGAAAAGACCGCAGTATGCTGCGGTATTTTCTCCAGCGCAAATTCCGGAACACTTGCTGGAATGCACATGCGCAGACTTTTTAAAAATGTAAAAAAAATATATACTGGATCCGCTTTTCCGGATGTCAACCGGAGAGACGGATCCGGTATTGCAATGCATCTGTAAGGCTACATGCACACGTGCAAATTGCGGATCTGCAAAAAAAACATGGATGACGTCCCTATGGCATCCGTTTTTTTTTTTGTGGATCTGTTATTTTTGCAGATCCATTTTAATAATGCCTATCCTTGTCTGCAAACTAGAAAAAAATAGGACATGCTCCATTTTTTTTGCGGTGCTACGGAACGGACATACTGATGTGTACAGCAAATGGTGTGTTGTCCGCATTTTTTGCGGACCAATTGAAATGAATGGGTCTGCATGCTATCAGCAAAAAAAAAAAACGGAACGGACAAGGAAACAAAATACGTTTGTGCATGAGGCCTAAGACAGATCCGGATCCGTCTACAAATGCTGTCCGTTTGCATACATATTGCCGGATACCTCTAACGCAAGTGTGAAAGTATCCTAAAGGTGTGGTCATTTGAAGAGAGTGCATACAAATAGGGAATTGAGCAGGTAGAGTAGAGTATGTCTGAACAGCTACCAAATCAAATTCCCAAGCAAAGGGTTTGGGGGGGGGGGGGAGCAAAGGGTTAAAGGTGTGGTCAGTCAGGGGTGTGGAAATAAGAAAAAACAAAAAACTACAGTACTTGTCGAAGGACTAAAGCGGGGGCTCAAACTACTTGTCCCTTATGACAATCTACTTGTCCTGATACAAATTTTTTTTTTAAATCAAAACCACATTTAAATAAGGTCTTTATTGATAGCAACTTAGAAAGGTTTCCGTATGATATCCGTATTTTGCGGATCCGTTTCCGTATTATTATTAGAATATTTTATTGAAGAACATGCCCCTATGGGTTTTTTTCTTTCCCTCCTCCAGTTCAGTATTTTGCGGATCTGCAAAAAACGGAAGACATACGGAAGCCTTCTTCCGCAAAATGCGGACATACGGCTTCCGTTTTTTGCGTCCGTAAAATACGGATGAAAAAAATGCGGTCGTGTGAATGTAGCCTAAAATGTATGGGGGCCACAAGGAGACATTATACTGTATGTGGCCCACAAGGAGAGGTTATACTGTATGGGGCCCACAAGGAGACATTATACTGTATGGGGACCACAAGGAGACATTATACTGTATGGGGGCAGCTACAAGGAGACGTTATACTGTATGGGGGCAGCTACAAGGAGACGTAATACTGTATGGGGCCCACAAGGAGATGTTATACTGTATGGGGCTCACATGGAGACATTATACTGTATGGGGCAGCCACAAGGAGACGTTATACTGTATGGGGGCAGCTACAAGGAAACGTTATACTGTGTGGGGGCAGCTACAAGGAGACGTTATACTGTATGGGGCCCACAAGGAGACGTTATACTATATGGGGGCAGCCACAAGGAGACGTTATACTGAATGGGGGCAGCCACAAGGAGACGTTATACTGAATGGGGGCAGCCACAAGGAGACGTTATACTGTATGGGGGCCACAAGGAGACGTTATACTGTATGGGGGCCACAAGGAGATGTTATACTGAATGGGGGCAGCCACAAGGAGATGTTATACTGTATGGGGCACTGGGGCAGCCGCAAGGAGATGCTATATTATCTGGGGCAGCCACAAGGTGACGTTATACTGTATGGGGCACTCGGGCAGCTTCAAGGAGACATTATACTGTATGGGGCACTGGGGCAGCCACAAGGAGAGGCTATATTATCTGGGGCAGCCACAAGAAGACGCTATATTATCTGTGGCAGCCGCAAAGTGACATTATACTATATGGGGGCAGGGGCCACAAAGAGACGTTCTACTGTATGGGAGCAGCCACAAGGAGACATTATCCTGTATGGGGGCGGGGTCCACAAGGATACGTTATAACAAAGTCTTGTGGCCACAGGCCACCATACAGGAATTTCTTCTTCTTGCTCATGTTTGGGAGACTCATGTGACTCATTATTCCCTAATGCCTGCTATTAGAGATTAATAACCCCCTCCTGACCACCAATCATCCTAATAACCCGCTCCTGACCACCAACCACCGTAATAACCCCCTCCTGACCAGCCCGATAAAACCCTCCTCACTACCTATCGTGACCACCTCAATAACTCTCTTCTAACCTCAGACCACCCCAGTTACCGCTCCTGACCAAATATCACCCCAATAACCCCCTCCTGACCACATATCACCCCAATAACCCCCTCCTGGGCACATATTGCCCAGATAACCCCCTCCTGACCACATATCACCCCGATAACCCCCTCCTGACCACATATCACCCCAATAACCCTCTCATGACCACCAACCACCCTAATAACCCCCTCCTAACCAGCCCGATAAAACCCTCCTACCTATCGTGACCGCCTCAATAACTCTCTTCTAACCTCAGACCACCCCAGTTACCGCTCCTGACCACATATCACCCCAATAACCCCCTCCTGGGCACATATTGCCCAAATAACCCCCTCCTGACCACATATCACCCCAATAACCCTCTCATGACCACCAACCACCCTAATAAACCCCTCCTGACCAGCCTCATAAAACCCTCCTCACTACCAATAGCGACCACCTCAATAACTCTCTTCTAAACTAAGAGCACCCCAATTACCGCTCCTGACCACATATTACCCCAATAACCCCCTAGTGAGCACATATCACCCCTATAACCCCCTCCTGGGCACACTTCACCCGTCTGTCACCTGACGCCACAGATCACCCGGATTACACCCACCTGACCAGCTGTTACGCATGACATCAGTGGTGATCGCTGCCGCTCATCTGTCAGAGGCTCTCGTTTCCCGGGAGCAGGGCCGTGTCCTCTCCCCTGATCCCGCACCGCGACACCGACATCCAAGCGAGGCCTCCTGGACACTGAGCGGTGAGCACCGGAGGCGGGGGCGGGGACGTGTGGGAGAGGCTGTGGCACTAGGGACTAGAAGTCTCCACCCCCGGAAGAAGCAGTGGGAACTCGGAGAACTGAGATACAGGGGAGAGGGAGAGCGATACTTATCAGAGGGAGAGCGATACTGAAGAGAGCAATATGAAGGAGAGGGAGAGCGATACTGGGCCCCCCCTTCATGACGCTACTGCTGCTCCTGTAAACACAGCCAGCTCAGCCCTGATACTTGCCCGCAGCAGGGCTAAGCTATTGAACAAACTACTTTCCCGGCACCCGGAACTGCATGTCCTGGGCATCGGGCGATACGATTTCCACACCCCTGAGAGTGCATATAAATAAAGAACTGAACAGTGCTACCGTATTCCATTTCCCTGACGAAGGTCAGCTTACTGTCCGAAATACCTTGGAAGGAAGTTTGGCTCTTGCAACTACCCATAGTTTGTATAGTGACATCACTATTCGCTCCTCGAGAGAGCGAAGTACGATTTATATGCACGATACAGTGCCTCCGACCGGGGATCAATCTGTATTGTTGCGACCCAAATTTAATTTGATTCCCATACTGCATAGAGGAAGCTAACAGTCACGGAAGGATAGCCACTAGTAAGGTAACTTTAGATATAAGCAGTGTCGGACTGGGGTGCCTAGGGCCCACCAGTGAAAATCATTCTAGGGGCCCACGCTACAGCAGCCTAAACGGAAATATTACTTGTTCATTTTTTGGCCTTACATACATGAATCTTTGCAGTTTCGTACACAATACAGTGTGCAAAACAGAATGGTATTGTGCACTGCATTATAAGTGTTTATCATTAAGCAACTCATTGTAGTTGATAATTTATCTGTCATTTACAGTCAGTAGTAGATTGGATAGCACTCACACATGGAAATTCCTTATCCTCGATGAACCACCCTTTCCCTCAGCCATCCTAAACAATATCCAAAGTAAAGCAAATGTTTGCCGGCATCTTCAAATGGAAAAGTGTACTAGAGTAAATAGGCCACCATGTAACCATCCCTATAAGGTCTTTCTCATGTGTCTTGACCACTTGAGTAAGACCCTATAGGAGTCAATACATGGTGGCGAACGGCATATTCACTCCAGTAAACTTTTTCATTTGAAGATGCCGACAAACAGTTTCTTTACTTTAGGCTGACAGTTATTTTGTCTTTGCTATCATGGTGGTATCTAGGTATGAGAGAATTTCATATTTTGAAAATTATTTGCGGTTCGTTTTGTGGTATTTACTGAATTGCATTATGGATTCCGTAACCACAGACCATAACGCAATTCCACAATGGAATGCCTTTCCGTTATGCAGGAGAGGACTCCGCAAACGAATTTCAAAATATGAAATTCGCTCATCCCTAGTGGTATCCATGTATGATACAGATCCAAGATCCATGCGCATGAACATCTGCACACAAACCATATGATATTCTACAACTACTGCAAAAAAACTGGATAAATGGTGGGGGCACACTCCTGAATATCTATGTACAGGCTTTTATTGCACACCAAGTATTAGAAACAATGAATAAATAGAAGTTAGAAGGTATACAATGGAATGTTAAAACATCAAGGTTAAATCTTGCATTGTATTACTGATTAATAAGGTTTGGCCAAACCATAAAGAGCACGGAAATCTGGTTGCGACAATCAATGGTCATAAGTGTTCGCACCACACTCTAATAAAATAAAATAAAAACCAAGGGGTCCGGTTTGAGCCTTGTATTCAGGGGTTCAGACCTCTAGATAGTCCTTGGGATAAATCCAGCCAGTGATCCAAATCCATATACTGGAAGACGGGGTTCCGTCTCCAGTCAGAAAGATGAGCGGCGTCCCGCTATGACATATAATAGATCGCGATCAAGTTCTGCAGAAAAGAACAGTCTTACCGGTGCGGTGATACTGCCCTCTACGTGACTTCTTCCTTTGGAGTATTAGGAGCACGATTTCAAGGGCTGCTCAGACAAGCGCGATCCCTGTGTTGCACGTGTCGCGTTGTGGAGTATGTCGCTCCGTGTGCAGGGTTGGGTTTTTCGTGCGAAAATCTGTGTCTCACGATATGATACCGGATTGAGTTGTTGTCTGCAGTATCTTTGTTGTATTCAGGGATTGTCACACCAAGCGCGTTTCGGGGTAAGAATGAATGACCCCTTCATCAGTGGCTAAAGTTCCCCTTCCATCACCCCTCCTTTATATGAGGTGCAAGTGACATGGAAAAACTGGCATGGAATTCTCTTTCCCAAAATTGGAAAAAACTGGCATGGAATTCTCTTTCCCAAAATTATAAAATATGGAGAATATAAAAGGTGAAAAGGGTAACAAATAATAAATCATATTGTATATTAAAATCAGACACAGATAAATCATCATTCATAATATGCTAATATATTTCAAATATGGCTTGCAACGACCACAATTATTGTCTGAGTAGTTTAGATTCCTCTAATGCTAATCTATAAATAAGACCATAATTGCTTCAATACCATCATGTATTATGCTTCATATTATAGGTAAGCAAGTTCCAATTTACTATTCCTTACATACAATCGTTCCCAATGTTCTTTTATACATTGTAGTATAAAAAGCATAATCGAAACCTATGCGGTTCCGATGCGTTTTTCATGCAGTAAAAACTTTATGTCATAAAATAATGAACCGTCACAATATTCCACATATTATAATCGTTTAGAGAGTAATATACATTATTAGTTGTCAAATCTGGGTTATCCATATATCACCCGTACGAATCTTAGACAATGCATCGAACGTTAATCCTCAGTTCCAATGCATTCTCTAATGATGATTCAACATAGGTTTGATTTACTATGGGGCTATAATGTCAAATTGCATATCATAAATAGTTCCCCTATAATGGACAGTTTTATATACATATATTCTGGGCATTTATATATCAATTACATTACAAGAACCGCAACTAACATCAAGGCGGTTCTGATGCGTTTATTTCTTGCACTAATTATCTTCATATCTAAAAGTAAAAATATATGTATATACAGAGAAAGCACGTTCTGACCTGCTAAATATTAAAAGACAGAAAAATGGAATGAAGAACACCATATTCACTAAATATCATCCAAATGTGGTTATGATCAAAAATGGACTCTAACTTCGATTATATCGCCAACATTCAGTAAGTATGATGTACTAGAGGTGGGGGTCCAGCCCAGAGGAAACCAGATGAGGAATAAACACTCCATCTGGTTACTGTCAGAGGTGGACGCCCACCTCAGATCTAGAAGGAACCCGAATAATTCAAATTCTGCATTCAACCCATGTGGTATTAGTGTGTTGAACTCGAAGATGCGTTGGGTTTCCAAGCGGGACATTTTTCAATATGATTCCCGCCGCGCCAGTCCCTAGGTACTTTGTCTATTGCTGCAAACTTCAATTTAGATGGATCCTGATTATGAAACAATTTGAAATGGTTTGATACTGTATGTTTTGTCTCCCCCTTTCTAATATTGGCAAGATGTTCCGCTATCCGTTTTTCAAAGGTCTCTTAGTGCGTCCTATATACTGTTGTTTGCAGGGGCATTCCATAAGGTATACGACATCTTCAGATTGGCAGGTTAAGAATTCTCTTATTGTATGTTTAAATTTAGTGACAGTAGCTGTCACTTCAGTCGTTCGTTTTCAAATTTGGTGGATCTACAATTATTACAATTGCCACATCTGAAGAAGCCTTTGATGTTGGCCCAATTTTGGATGGTAGTATTATTTTCCCTTCCTTTTTAATGGTTGGTGCAATTTTAATATGTAGATTTGGGGCCTTAGTGAAGGAAAATTTTGGGAACTCGGATATGGATGGCCCTATTATTTTATCTTTTTCAAAAATGCCAATGTTTATTGACAATATTCTTTATCTTTTATAGTCACCACTAAAAGGTATTACAATTCGTGTATCCTCTATTTCATTTGTGGAGGGACTAACATCTGGTTTCTCTTCAAAAAAATCCTCTCTTTTCATATCCCTTACTTTAATTAGTGCTTCATCCAGAATCTTAGTAGGATAATTTTTTTCTTTGAACTCATTCTTCATTATTGTTGCTTCTAATTCAAATTGTGTATTTAAGGTGCAATTTCTCTTTATCCTTCTGAGTTGGCCTTGAGGTATATTGATTAACCATTCTGGTAAATGGCAACTCTCAAAAAGGATAAAACTATTCCGTGCTATTGGTTTAATGTAAGTTTTACAATGAATCCTTTCATCTTGAACGTATACATTGATATCTAGAAATTCCAGTGATTGTTTACTTGTAGTTCCTGAAAATTTCAGATTATAACTATTCATATTAATATCCCTTAAAAATTTCTCTAGTGTTTCTTCTCCCGACTTCCAAATAAAAAGGATGTCGTCAATGTATCTTTGCCAGAGTACCAGGTCCGTCCCCAGCTTGGGCCCTATATGGACAGATTCCCATTGGGCCATAAATAAGTTGGCATAGCTGGGGCGAACCTGGTACCCATGGCAGTCCCTTGAGTTTGCAGATAAAATGTATCCTCAAATTTAAAATAGTTATGTGTTAAAATAAAATTAATACACTCTATTAAATAGTCCACTTGTTCTGACTCTAATCTTCCCTCCGATAATAATTGAGTCCTTGTTGCATTCATTCCCTGTTCATGTTTAATTATCGTGTACAGGGACTGTACGTCAAGTGTACCCATGATCCACCCTTCTTGGAAATCCAAGTTTTCAATCTTTTTAATTATGTGTGTCGTATCTCTGGTGTAAGATGGTATTTTTTTCACCTGGGGTTGCAACAATGTATCAATATATTGGGATAGGTTGGAAGTCACAGACCCTATCCCAGATATTATGGGTCGCCCGGGGGGGTTATTTTTATCTTTGTGGACTTTAGGTAAACAATAGAAAATGGGGATACGGGGATTTTGGTTAATTATAAACTTGTATTCGTTTTCATTTAAAATGCCAAGAGTTTTTCCTTTGTCACAAAGTTCAATCAATTCTTTGAGGAAGGATTCAGTAGGATTGAATGTAAGTTTATTATATGTGTCTGAATCTAATAGCTGTCTCAAGCACTCTCCATCATATTTCTCCTTATCCTGTATTACAATTGACCCCCCCTTGTCTGCGGGGCGGATCACTATCTGCATATCTTCTTGAAACTTCTTAATTTCTTTTACTTCTTCTTTTGTCAGATTATTTCGTTTATACCTATGATTATCACTCAAATGTCTAACATCAAATTCCACACTTTCTTTGAAGCTGGCAATCTCTTGACTGATTTCATTCCTTGGATATTTTTTAGACCTGTTTTTAAGGGAAGTATGAACATATTCTCGTTCTTTTATGGTGTCCTTATTTATGGGATTTTTATAAAATATTTTTCAGGCATAGACGTCTAACAAACTTTTCAATACCAATGAATGTTTGGAATTTATTTAATCTTACAGTCGGTGCAAATTTAAGACCTTTATTTAAAAGTGAGGTCTGTGTGTCATTGAGGGATGTTTTACTTAAATTGATAATAACGTCGTTTTTATATTATTGTCTATATGTTCTGTGATCAATTTCTTCTTTCTCCCTCCTCTCCGTATCTTCCTCTTCGTCTTTCTGGACCATATCTCCTTTTCCCTGATTGGTGATCTTGATTGTGATAATGTTCCCTTTGTTCCTGTGGGTATTCCCATCTCTGTTGTGGTGTTCTGTGTGTATTGTGAGGTGATTGGTGTCTGGTCCTCAAATTGTATGAGTGTTCCATATGGTGGTTTGTATCGTGATTTTTGATGTCTTTTTCGGTGGTGTTTTTTGTCTTGTGCGTGTCCTGTGGTGAGGGGGTTCTGTCTAAAAATGTGTCCTTTCTTCTAAAATTTCAAATCTATTCTGTACTGGTACCGTGTATTCTCTCTGTGTTTGGGATCTAATAAAGTTAGATTCCTCATTTCGATGTATTACTATTACTACCCTCGTGCTCTAATTGTGCATTTTCCTCTCCTTTTGTGTTTTTATTCTGATTTTTACCTATATTATAATTCAATTTCTAACTTTTTTCTCCATAATTTCTTTCTCCACTCTATCCAAATTAGTATATAATCTCGATTGTAATACATGATATTCCTCATTCTGTGGTAATTTCTCAAAATTTATTTTTATTTCATTAATCTTATTAGTCGTTTCTTCTAAAATTTCAATTCTTCTATTTATAATTAACTTTATCAAAGAGAGAAGTGTTCCTGCAAAGTTTTTGCCATTCACTGTCAAAAATAGGGCTGCATAAATCCTGTGCTGGAGTTTTAGATAATGTTAATCCCTTTGGTATTCTATTGGTCTCAATACACCATGTTAGAGTTTTGATCTCCCATCTCTGTTTTAATTGTCTAATTAATAGATGTTCCAATTCCCTGAAGGTATTCTTTGGGGATACTTCTGTTTCTATTTCAGTGGAGTGAGAACTCATAAATACAAAATTATCCACTTTCTGTTTCTTGGTTTCAACAAAATCCCAGATATTCATGGTATTACTACCATTCTGTGCAGACATATTGGTGAATAAAAATATGTAAATAATTATGCGTTATATGTCGCACTAGAGTAGTGTAACACCCAGGGAGGTGCACAACCCACCGATAGATTCACCACACTATCAAATGGATTAAAATAACTGGATAAATGGTGGGGCACACTCCTGAATATCTATGTACAGGCTTTTATTGCACACCAAGTATTAGAAACAATGAATAAATAGAAGTTAGAAGGTATACAATGGAATGTTAAAACATCAAGGTTAAATCTTGCATTGTATTACTGATTAATAAGGTTTGGCCAAACCATAAAGAGCGCGGAAATCTGGTTGCGACAATCAATGGTCATAAGTGTTCGCACCACACTCTAATAAAATAAAATAAAAACCAAGGGGTCCGGTTTGAGCCTTGTTTTCAGGGGTTCAGACCTCTGGATAGTCCTTGGGATAAATCCAGCCAGTGATCCGAATCCATATACTGGAAGACGGGGTTCCGTCTCCAGTCAGAAAGTGAAAAGCGGCGTCCCGCTATGACATATAATAGATCGCGATCAAGTTCTGCAGAAAAGAACAGTCTTACCGGTGCGGTGATACTGCCCTCTATGTGACTTCTTCCTTTGGAGTATTAGGAGCACGATTTCAAGGGCTGCTCAGACAAACGCGATCCCTGTGTTGCACGTGTCGCGTTGTGGAGTATGTCGCTCCGTGTGCAGGGTTGGGTTTTTCGCGCGAAAATCTGTGTCTCACGATATGATACCGGATTGAGTTGTTGTCTGCAGTATCTTTGTTGTATTCAGGGGATTGTCACACCAAACGCGTTTTGGGGTAAGAATGAATGACCCCTTCATCAGTGGCTAAAGTTCCCCTTCCATCACCCCTCCTTTATATGAGGTGCAAGTGACATGGAAAAACTGGCATGGAATTCTCTTTCCCAAAATTGGAAAAAACTGGCATGGAATTCTCTTTCCCAAAATTATAAAATATGGAGAATATAAAAGGTGAAAAGGGTAACAAATAATAAATCATATTGTATATTAAAATCAGACACAGATAAATCATCATTCATAATATGCTAATATATTTCAAATATGGCTTTGCAACGACCACAATTATTGTCTTATTTATAGATTAGCATTAGAGGAATCTAAACTACTCAGACAATAATTGTGATCGTTGCAAGCCATATTTGAAATATATTAGCATATTATGAATGATGATTTATCTGTGTCTGATTTTAATATACAATATGATTTATTATTTGTTACCCTTTTCACCTTTTATATTCTCCATATTTTATAATTTTGGGAAAGAGAATTCCATGCCAGTTTTTCCAATTTTGGGAAAGAGAATTCCATGCCAGTTTTTCCATGTCACTTGCACCTCATATAAAGGAGGGGTGATGGAAGGGGAACTTTAGCCACTGATGAAGGGGTCATTCATTCTTACCCCGAAACGCGTTTGGTGTGACAATCCCCTGAATACAACAAAGATACTGCAGACAACAACTCAATCCGGTATCATATCGTGAGACACAGATTTTCGCGCGAAAAACCCAACCCTGCACACGGAGCGATATACTCCACAACGCGACACGTGCAACACAGGGATCGCGTTTGTCTGAGCAGCCCTTGAAATCGTGCTCCTAATACTCCAAAGGAAGAAGTCACGTAGAGGGCAGTATCACCGCACCGGTAAGACTGTTCTTTTCTGCAGAACTTGATCGCGATCTATTATATGTCATAGCGGGACGCCGCTTTTCACTTTCTGACTGGAGACGGAACCCCGTCTTCCAGTATATGGATTTGGATCACTGGCTGGATTTATCCCAAGGACTATCTAGAGGCCTGAACCCCTGAATACAAGGCTCAAACCGGACCCCTTGGTTTTTATTTTATTTTATTAGAGTGTGGTGCGAACACTTATGACCATTGATTGTCGCAACCAGAATTCCGCGCTCTTTATGGTTTGGCCAAACCTTATTAATCAGTAATACAATGCAAGATTTAACCTTGATGTTTTAACATTCCATTGTATACCTTCTAACTTCTATTTATTCATTGTTTCTAATACTTGGTGTGCAATAAAAGCCTGTACATAGATATTCAGGAGTGTGCCCCCACCATTTATCCAGTTATTTTAATCCATTTGATAGTGTGGTGAATCTATCGGTGGGTTGTGCACCTCCCCTGGGTGTTACACTACTCTAGTGCGACATATAACGTACAATTATTTACATATTTTTATTCACCAATATGTCTGCACAGAATGGTAGTAATACCATGAATATCTGGGATTTTGTTGAAACCAAGAAACAGAAAGTGGATAATTTTGTATTTATGAGTTCTCACTCCACTGAAATAGAAACAGAAGTATCCCCAAAGAATACCTTCAGGGAATTGGAACATCTATTAATTAGACAATTAAAACAGAGATGGGAGATCAAAACTCTAACATGGTGTATTGAGACCAATAGAATACCAAAGGGATTAACATTATCTAAAACTCCAGCACAGGATTTATGCAGCCCTATTTTTGACAGTGAATGGCAAAAACTTTGCAGGAACACTCTCTCTTTGATAAAGTTAATTATAAATAGAAGAATTGAAATTTTAGAAGAAACGACTAATAAGATTAATGAAATAAAAATAAATTTTGAGAAATTACCACAGAATGAGGAATATCATGTATTACAATCGAGATTATATACTAATTTGGATAGAGTGGAGAAAGAAATTATGGAGAAAAAAGTTAGGAAATTGAATTATAATATAGGTAAAAATCAGAATAAAAACACAAAAGGAGAGGAAAATGCACAATTAGAGCACGAGGGTAGTAATAGTAATACACGAAATGAGGAATCTAACTTTATTAGATCCCAAACACAGAGAGAATACACGGTACCAGTACAGAATAGATTTGAAATTTTAGAAGAAAGGACACATTTTTTAGACAGAACCCCCCCTCACCACAGGACACGCACAAGACAAAAAACACCACCGAAAAAGACATCAAAAAATCACGATACAAACCACCATATGGAACACTCATACAATTTGAGGACCAGACACCAATCACCTCACAATACACACAGAACACCACAACAGAGATGGGAATACCCACAGGAACAAAGGGAACATTATCACAATCAAGATCACCAATCAGGGAAAAGGAGATATGGTCCAGAAAGACGAAGAGGAAGATACGGAGAGGAGGGAGAAAGAAGAAATTGATCACAGAACATATAGACAATAATATAAAAAACGACGTTATTATCAATTTAAGTAAAACATCCCTCAATGACACACAGACCTCACTTTTAAATAAAGGTCTTAAATTTGCACCGACTGTAAGATTAAATAAATTCCAAACATTCATTGGTATTGAAAAGTTTGTTAGACGTCTATACCTGAAAAAATATTTTATAAATAAGGACACCATAAAAGAACGAGAATATGTTCATACTTCCCTTAAAAACAGGTCTAAAAAATATCCAAGGAATGAAATCAGTCAAGAGATTGCCAGCTTCAAAGAAAGTGTGGAATTTGATGTTAGACATTTGAGTGATAATCATAGGTATAAACGAAATAATCTGACAAAAGAAGAAGTAAAAGAAATTAAGAAGTTTCAAGAAGATATGCAGATAGTGATCCGCCCCGCAGACAAGGGGGGGTCAATTGTAATACAGGATAAGGAGAAATATGATGGAGAGTGCTTGAGACAGCTATTAGATTCAGACACATATAATAAACTTACATTCAATCCTACTGAATCCTTCCTCAAAGAATTGATTGAACTTTGTGACAAAGGAAAACTCTTGGCATTTTAAATGAAAACGAATACAAGTTTATAATTAACCAAAATCCCCGTATCCCCGTTTTCTATTGTTTACCTAAAGTCCACAAAGATAAAAATAACCCCCGGGCGACCCATAGTATCTGGGATAGGGTCTGTGACTTCCAACCTATCCCAATATATTGATACATTGTTGCAACCCCAGGTGAAAAAAATACCATCTTACACCAGAGATACGACACACATAATTAAAAAGATTGAAAACTTGGATTTCCAAGAAGGGTGGATCATGGGTACACTTGACGTACAGTCCCTGTACACGATAATTAAACATGAACAGGGAATGAATGCAACAAGGACTCAATTATTATCGGAGGGAAGATTAGAGTCAGAACAAGTGGACTATTTAATAGAGTGTATTAATTTTATTTTAACACATAACTATTTTAAATTTGAGGATACATTTTATCTGCAAACTCAAGGGACTGCCATGGGTACCAGGTTCGCCCCCAGCTATGCCAACTTATTTATGGCCCAATGGGAATCTGTCCATATAGGGCCCAAGCTGGGGACGGACCTGGTACTCTGGCAAAGATACATTGACGACATCCTTTTTATTTGGAAGTCGGGAGAAGAAACACTAGAGAAATTTTTAAGGGATATTAATATGAACAGTTATAATCTGAAATTTTCAGGAACTACAAGTAAACAATCACTGGAATTTCTAGATATCAATGTATACGTTCAAGATGAAAGGATTCATTGTAAAACTTACATTAAACCAATAGCACGGAATAGTTTTATCCTTTTTGAGAGTTGCCATTTACCAGAATGGTTAATCAATATACCTCAAGGCCAACTCAGAAGGATAAAGAGAAATTGCACCTTAAATACACAATTTGAATTAGAAGCAACAATAATGAAGAATGAGTTCAAATAAAAAAATTATCCTACTAAGATTCTGGATGAAGCACTAATTAAAGTAAGGGATATGAAAAGAGAGGATTTTTTTGAAGAGAAACCAGATGTTAGTCCCTCCACAAATGAAATAGAGGATACACGAATTGTAATACCTTTTAGTGGTGACTATAAAATGATAAAGAATATTGTCAATAAACATTGGCATTTTTTGAAAAAAGATAAAATAATAGGGCCATCCATATCCGAGTTCCCAAAATTTTCCTTCACTAAGGCCCCAAATCTACATATTAAAATTGCACCAACCATTAAAAAGGAAGGGAAAAATAATACTACCATCCAAAATTGGGCCAACATCAAAGGCTTCTTCAGATGTGGCAATTGTAATAATTGTAGATCCACCAAATTTGAAAAACGAACGACTGAAGTGACAGCTACTGTCACTAAATTTAAACATACAATAAGAGAATTCTTAACCTGCCAATCTGAAGATGTCGTATACCTTATTGAATGCCCCTGCAAACAACAGTATATAGGACGCACTAAGAGACCTTTGAAAAAACGGATAGCGGAACATCTTGCCAATATTAGAAAGGGGGAGACAAAACATACAGTATCAAACCATTTCAAATTGTTTCATAATCAGGATCCATCTAAATTGAAGTTTGCAGCAATAGACAAAGTACCTAGGGACTGGCGCGGCGGGAATCATATTGAAAAAATGTCCCGCTTGGAAACCCAACGCATCTTCGAGTTCAACACACTAATACCACATGGGTTGAATGCAGAATTTGAATTATTCGGGTTCCTCTAGATCTGAGGTGGGCGTCCACCTCTGACAGTAACCAGATGGAGTGTTTATTCCTCATCTGGTTTCCCTCTGGGCTGGACCCCCACCTCTAGTACATCATACTTACTGAATGTTGGCGATATAATCGAAGTTAGAGTCCATTTTTGATCATAACCACATTTGGATGATATTTAGTGAATATGGTGTTCTTCATTCCATTTTTCTGTCTTTTTAATATTTAGCAGGTCAGAACGTGCTTTCTCTGTATATACATATATTTTTACTTTTAGATATGAAGATAATTAGTGCAAGAAATAAACGCATCAGAACCGCCTTGATGTTATTTGCGGTTCTTGTAATGTAATTGATATATAAATGCCCAGAATATATGTATATAAAACTGTCCATTATAGGGGAACTATTTATGATATGCAATTTGACATTATAGCCCCATAGTAAATCAAACCTATGTTGAATCATCATTAGAGAATGCATTGGAACTGAGGATTAACGTTCGATGCATTGTCTAAGATTCGTACGGGTGATATATGGATAACCCAGATTTGACAACTGATAATGTATTTTACTCTCTAAACGATTATAATATGTGGAATATTGTGACGGTTCATTATTTTATGACATGAAGTTTTTACTGCATGAAAAACGTATCGGAACCGAATAGGTTTCGATTGCGTTTTTTATACTACAATGTATAAAAGAACATTGGGAACGATTGTATGTAAGGAATAGTAAATTGGAACTTGCTTACCTATAATATGAAGCATAATACATGATGGTATTGAAGCAATTATGGTCTTATTTATAGATTAGCATTAGAGGAATCTAAACTACTCAGACAATAATTGTGGTCGTTGCAAGCCATATTTGAAATATATTAGCATATTATGAATGATGATTTATCTGTGTCTGATTTTAATATACAATATGTTTTATTATTTGTTACCCTTTTCACCTTTTATATTCTCCATATTTTATAATTTTGGGAAAGAGAATTCCATGCCAGTTTTTTCCAATTTTGGGAAAGAGAATTCCATGCCAGTTTTTCCATGTCACTTGCACCTCATATAAAGGAGGGGTGATGGAAGGGGAACTTTAGCCACTGATGAAGGGGTCATTCATTCTTACCCGAAACGCGTTTGGTGTGACAATCCCTGAATACAACAAAGATACTGCAGACAACAACTCAATCCGGTATCATATCGTGAGACACAGATTTTCGCGAAAAACCCAACCCTGCACACGGAGCGACATACTCCACAACGCGACACGTGCAACACAGGGATCGCGTTTGTCTGAGCAGCCCTTGAAATCGTGCTCCTAATACTCCAAAGGAAGAAGTCACGTAGAAGGCAGTATCACCGCACCGGTAAGACTGTTCTTTTCTGCAGAACTTGATCGCGATCTATTATATGTCATAGCGGACGCCGCTTTCACTTTCTGACTGGAGACGGAACCCCGTCTTCCAGTATATGGATTTGGATCACTGGCTGGATTTATCCCAAGGACTATCCAGAGGTCTGAACCCCTGAATACAAGGCTCAAACCGGACCCCTTGGTTTTTATTTTATTTTATTAGAGTGTGGTGCGAACACTTATGACCATTGATTGTCGCAACCAGATTTCCGCGCTCTTTATGGTTTGGCCAAACCTTATTAATCAGTAATACAATGCAAGATTTAACCTTGATGTTTTAACATTCCATTGTATACCTTCTAACTTCTATTTATTCATTGTTTCTAATACTTGGTGTGCAATAAAAGCCTGTACATAGATATTCAGGAGTGTGCCCCCACCATTTATCCAGTTATTTTAATCCATTTGATAGTGTGGTGAATCTATCGGTGGGTTGTGCACCTCCCCTGGGTGTTACACTACTCTAGTGCGACATATAACGTACAATTATTAACTACTGCAAAAAGCCTATGTGAGAAACTATTTTATTGCACAAATAAATCCACTGGAAAAATAACATTAAATATTGAACTCAAATATTAAATAAAATTAAATAATATTCAACTGCTCAAAGTAGTTACTGCACATAGTAATTGCACCATACAAATACTGGAACATTAAATAAAATGGTATTAAAGCAATAACTTAGAAACAGTTAAAGGGGTTCGGCACTTTGTTTAAACTGATGATCTATCCTCTGGATAGATCATCAGCATCTGATCGGCGGGGGTTCGACACCTGACACCCCTGTCGATTAGCTGTTTGAGAAGGCAGCGGCGCTCCAGGAGCGCTGCGGCCTTCTCACTGTTTACCGCCGGCCCAGTGAAGTCACAACTTGTATCACTGGCCTAGGCGGGGCTAAGCTCCTTTGAAGTGAACAGAGCTTAGCCGCGCCCAGGCCAGTTGATACAAGTCGTGACATCACTGGGCCAGCAGTAAACAGTGAGAAGGCCGCTACCTTCGCAAACAGCTGATCGGCGGGGGTCCCGGGTGTCGGACCCCTGCCAATCAGATGCTATGGTATCGAAACCGATTTAAAATTTTGGTATCGAAACAACCCTAATTTATATAGTTTTATGGGTTTTGTTTTTACAGTGTTACCCATAAAATTAAACTGACTTGTTCCCTTCATTCTTAGGGTTGGTACGATTACAGCGATACCACATTTATATAGTTTTATGGGTTTTGTTTTTACGGTGTTCCCTAAGAGATAAAACTGACCTGTTCGCTTTATTCCCTGGATCAGTACTTTTCAGTGTAGATTGACGTGGTCAGGCCTGCGTTTGTCTTCTCCTGCTGGTCCTGTGTGCTGGGGAAATCTTGAGACTGCACTGTGCCGTTTAGTATTTGGCGCAGACAGGCATAGTGAAGAAAATTTCCCCAGCACACAGAACCGGCAGGAGGAGAAGAATGCTGGCCTGACCCTGTCCTTCTGCCAGGACGTGGAATGAAGAAGGAGAACGGAGCCTCTACGAGCAAAGCCTTCCTACTCCTAGAGGCTAATTTGCATATCCTAAAAGTAAAAATTGGGTAGTAAGAGGGGCATACATTAAACAAAGAATAGCAGAGTTAGATTCTGCTCACATTTGCACATGGAATGCTATGTCAGCCTGTTTAATAGGGATAATTGTGGTGACAGGGTTGGCATTCCGCTATAGGTTCTGTTTATAACGGAATGCACTACAGAAGCCTTTAAGAGGCATTCTGTTGTGATCCATCATAGTGGAAGTCTATGGGCAAGCATAATGGATCCTGTCAACAAGACTTTATTTTATGTCCTGCATAACGGAAACCAGACAAATCCATTATGCTGCCCATAGACTTCAATTTTGACAGATCAAAACGGAATGGTTAAAATGGTCTAATGGTCTAAAGGTTTCAGAACACAAGTGCAAACCCACCCTTATTTGCTTATATACAGTAGTTTCTGGTTTGGTATTGACAATTGATGGTGCAGGCAGCGAGTGAGAATGCAAGACCTGTACCCGCATCATAATTGCAACATAAAATTACAGTAAGTTGTATTAAGGAAAACTACAACTCCCAGCAGGTCCTGAAGGTTTTCATCTGACAAGGCATTCTGGAAGTTGTAGTTTTCCTTTATACAACTTGCTGTAATTTTATGGAGTGAAGTGGCGAGGTGATCATCAGTCACCTCGCCACTTGCCAACATTAAGTGTGTGTGTGCTTTTTGAAGTGGGAGGCAGTGGCACTGGAGCTGCCTGCTGCACAATTAACTATAAATCCCAGGGGCCCACTGAGTATTTCCCCAGATACCTGATGGGACAGTGCGAGCCTGGATATAAGTAACTTATGTTATAATTGGTTATAATTTAAGGTACGTGACCGATTCCAAGCAGGGGTATCTTGTCAGTTTTTGGGAAGGAGTGTGCGGTATATTTTTTATATATATATGAAGTATCATGTGTCATTAGAAAACAGTCTCAGATTCTTTTGGATAAGTGAAAGCACATCTCAGATTTAAAAAAAATCGGCTATGTCAGGAAAGGGAAAAATGTCTGTCAGGAAATGAACAGCTCAGAACTAGAACAAACAAATGAGTTGAAGGAATCTCCGAGCAGCTCATGTGCAGACAGGCCTTGAGACATGACTTGGATAACATGACTTGCTTAAGGCTATGTTCACAGTAGCATTTGGAATCCAGCAGCCTGATTCGGCTGAGGATCAGGCTATCGGAGCTCTTCATATCCGGCATTGCCTGATACGACTGTGTACCACCGGATTCCCCTTGGCTATAATGGGATCTAGAAAAAACAGATGGGGCCAAGGCGTCACTGGTGTAGCTGGCCTCGGATATTACTCAAATTTAACTAGAGAATTAGGAGTGGGAGTAATGAAGTATAATAAAACGTCACTTTTAATGAGATCAAGTAAAAAAATAGCTCATAAGGAGAGCTCCCCCATGTATCAAAAAAATGGACAAACAATAAACACAGATCAAGTGCACAAGTGATCACCCGGTCAGGGTCGATACTGTGCTAGACCGGATCCTTGATCCAACTCGGGATCACCACATACGGGTGAATTCACCAGTGAAAGAGTTGGTCAAGCAGCAGGGGTAAGAACATCCCAGGGGGAAATGATGGTAAAAGGTCCCTGATGCTCCCCTACTTGGCCTGGTCTGCCCTAGGAAAACTATCACTGGGTCCAAAAAGCCCCGCAAGGGGTGGCCCAATGCCGGATCCTGTCCCTATGACCGCTGTCCCTAGTAAAGCAGCAAGGTGGAGAGGGGTGTTTGGACCGGATAGCTACAGGTGAAACCTGGGCCTACCAAATGTAACAATGCAGATAAAGACACAATGAGTGGCCTCAGAAAAGTATATTATATTACAACGAGGTGGGGTGGCATCCCAACGCGTTTCGTCACACAACACCTGTGTTGACGGTTAGACTCATCAGGGGACACTAAACCGTCAAATCAACAAAGTGGATACAAATACTTATTTATTAGGGTGAGGTCACCAGATCCACAGAGCGCATAGGGTCAAGGCTCTGGTCAAACGCAAACGACAGCAACCTGCAGGGAAAAAGCACAAAACAAAGACGCCAAAATAAACATCGCAAAGGTGTGCGTCATGAATATCAGTGTCGAATAGAAAATGACTTACCTCCGACCCAGATGTATGACCTAGGTCTGGAGGATACCACAGGCGGCCGTCAATGGCACAATCCCGGTGCTGGTTTGTAGGGTGTCCCATGAGCCATGGGGCAGCATCGGCTTATAATGCCGCCAAGCGAGGGCTGATCAATGTGCGCCGGGACGCGCGCCCAAAAATGACGTCACGCCGTTGCGGTCACATGATCAGTCACATGTTCAGTGACTTCACCGGACAGCCGGCGCACGCGCCGGAGAGTCAAAATGATTATAGTAGAATCCATGACACCTCTGTGCATGCGCATAGCAGCTGAGCGAGGGGTACATCGTGATAGTCACAGGTAAATAGTGAAAACAGATACAGGGCTCAGCTAGATTAGAGTGGATCTCGAAATATATAAAATCTATCCACACTGAGTCCCTGCGTTTACTCGGTTATAGTTATATACATGCCCTGGTGAGCAAAAAAAGGCTGTCCCAGAGGTGGGGAGCAGGGAAAAAAAGGGGGTAAATGCCCCTGCTGCAACCTGACCTCCGGGATATAGACCACAAGAAACCTAAGTTGTAGGTATGTGGAAAGAAAAGGGCATTAGTGGTCAGGTTAGTTGTGTCACAGGGCAGACAAAAAAGAGGGAGAAGTCAATGATTATCGACTTAACTAGACTAGATGAGACAATGCAAAAGGACGGCCGTCCCCTACACATAGGGACTGAAATTCAATTGTTTATTGAGGCCAGAGGGGGCGGTAGTGTTGAGCTGAAAGATCCACCAAGTCTCCTTTTGGAGGATCTTTCTATCCCAATCACCTCCCCGATTGGGTTTGCGTATCCGATCAATTCCCATAAATGACAGTACAGAGTCCCGTCCCCCATGGTGGGCCAGAACGTGACGAGCCACTGGGGTATCCCTTCGATTACGAATGTCGCCTATATGTTCACCTATTCGGACCCGGAGTTCTCTCCGTGTCTTTCCAACATACCTAAGTCCACACTTGCATGTACAAAGGTAGATGACCCCTGTTGTGCGGCAATTGGTAAAGTCTAGAATGTGGTATGTGGAGCCCGTGCGAGCACTCCTAAACGTCTTCCCCTGTTGAATGAATTTACAGAAGGAGCACCGACCACATTTAAAGCTCCCCTGTATGGGGCCCCCCAGCCATGTGTATGATTTGACACGGGGTAAATCAAAGTGGCTGTGCACTAGGTGGTCCTTTAGATTGGTGCCCCTTCGGTAAGTAATGGAGGCACGTGGGGTAAGGACGTCTGCAATGTCCGGGTCCAATCTCAATGTATCTCAGTGGCGGCTGATAATCTGGCGGACTGCTGGTGCAGCTGAGTCAAAGGTTCCAATGACCCGAATTAGCCCAGAGGAACCAGCTTCGTCCTTTTTATTTGGGTGGAGTAGATTCGTACGGTTGTGTAGGAGAGCTTTTTGGTACGCTGGTTTAAGGATCCTCTCAGGGTAGCCACGGGCTATAAAACGTTTCTTGAGGTCCCAGGCTGCTGTCTTAAAATCCCCGACATCTGAACAGTTTCGCCTCAGTTTACGATAGATTGTCGTTTTCAGAGCCCCATCCTCACCCCTTAGGAGCAGCGGTAATCCGTCTGCTTTTCAGGCATAAATGCTGGGTTTTGGCCAGACAAAAAAAAAAGCATTTAAAAAGTCACAAAAAGGGGTTTTGAGACTCTTTTTATGACACAGTGTCCCCATAACAGTGAGCTCCGCAGCACCCCCATAACAGTTACATGCATAGCACCCACATAACAGTGGCATCCACAGTGCTCCCATAACAGTTAAGAGAAATGGCTGGGTTGTTTTGGAAACCCAGTGTAAAGCGCATGTATTGTCAGGCCATGTTCACATTTCAGTTATTTGGTCAGTTATTTCCATCCGTGATTGTGAGCCAAAACCACTTGTGGTCAAAACAGAGAACAGGTGCAGATCTTTCCATGGCACCAGATTTCTGATTAGCTTCACCGTTAATTAATAAGGACTATATGTCTGGAGCAGCATAGATCGTGTGCTCGGGAGCGCACAGCATCATACATTACAATGATGCTGTGCACGTCAGGCCACCCGTGGGGCTATTGTCCCGTACTCGTAAGATTATATGAGTGCGGGACAATAGTCCCGAGGGCGGCCCGACGTGCACAGCATCATAGTAATGTAAGATGCTGTGCGCTCCCGTGCGCACGATCTATGCTGCTTCGGGACATATGGCCCGCTCACGGTCGTGTGCATACGGTCATGTTCACGAGCCCTAACTGATAGAAATAACTGATCAGATAACTGAAGTGTGAACTCAGTTATTAGAGTGAAGGACCTGCAAACATCTATGGTGGCATATTTTGTATTATATTTTTTTATATAAATATCTGAACGGTTCTAGAGAGAAACCTGGCCTAAAACCGCTGGAATATATATATATATATATATATATATATATATATATATATAATGATGACTAAAAAGGAAAAGCAAAGGAGGAGGGAGAGTTAGGGAGGAACAGAGAATTAGTTAAAAAAAGGATGTAAGGAGAAAAGAAGAAAGAGGAGGAGGTGCGGGGAAGTTGAGCTCATTGTGCTTGTCTCCCGCAGCTAAATCCTGCAGAAAGCTCTTTGGAAGCATTGTAGGGGTTTGTGGAGAGGGATGGGAGAGCTTGAGAGGCCTGTGCTGTAGTGTTCGTTGCAGAAAATGAAGGAGGGAATTGCTTGAGAAACGTATGGAGTTATTTATCAAACTGATGTTTTCTGTAGAATTGGGTTAGGGTACTTTCACACTAGCGTTTTGGATTCCGTTTGTGAGATCCGTTTCAGGGCTCTCACAAACGGTCCAAAACGGATCAGTTAAGCCACAATGCATTCTGAATGGATAAGGATCCGCTCAGAATGCATCAGTTTGGCTCCGTTCCGCTTCTATTCTGTTTTGGAGGCGGACACCAAAACGCAGCATGCAGCATTTTTGTGTCCGTCTGAAGAGGCGGAGCCTAACGGATCCGTTTTGAATTACAATGTAAGTCAATGGGGACGGATCTGTTTTCAATGACACAATATGGTGCATTTGAAAACGGATCCGTTCCCCATTGACTTTCAATGTAATTCAAAACGGATCCATTTTGGACTTTGTAATTTTTCTTTTAACTAATGCAAACGGATCAGTTCTTAACGGATACAAACGTTTGCATTATAGGTGTGGATCCATCTGTGCAAATAAACAGACGGATCCGCACCAACGCAAGTGTGAAAGTACCCTTATGTGCAACCAATCAGATTTCCACCTTTCATTTTTAACAGCAACTTTGGAAAATAAAAGGTGGAATCTGATTGGTTGCAACTAAGCCAGTTCTACTTTACTCCCGTTTGATAAATGACCCCATAGTGATCTTTAGGGAATCTGGCACCCCTTCAGTGTGCAAGGGCAATACACCCTGTGCACACCCTTAGGCCTAGTTCACAGTTCAGTGATTTGGTCAGTTATTTCTATAAGTGATTGTGAGCCAAAACTAGGTGCTGTCAAGAACAGAAACAAATCTTTCCATTATATTTTTGTGTAGGTTCCACTTCTGCTTTTGGCTCAGAATTACTGATGAAAATAACTGACCAAATCACTGAAGTGTGAACTAGGCCTTAAAGGGGTTGTATCATCTTGGACATTGCCGCTAGGAGAACTTTGCAGGCTCTGTTCTAAAGATCAGTGCGGGTCCCTATCAGCAATTGGGGGCATGTCCTAGCAATATGTCCCTAATGTCCAAGATGATACAACTGTCACAAACGTTTACATGACAGGTACTAGAAGATCGGTGAGACTGGCAACACGTGGTATATATATGCAGAAAGAAGACCGGCACTCGCTGTAGATTTGCAGAATAGGATTTATTCCAGTCACTTATTGAGTCATAGTGACGCGTTTCAGCACTAACATGTGCTTTCTTCAGACTACATTTAAACATCCTACCATTGTGCCTTAAATACATTATCAGGATAACAACGGAACTGACGTCATACGATGTATAGCTCCTCCCACCTAGAGGCCGATACCGAAACAGGTGTGGAAACCATTTAACATAGGGACCAATGGAAAGCGGGGAAAGTTCAAGTCCGCTAAAAGTGAAACATAATTAAAGATGTCAATAGTAAGCAAACATCATAGTTATAACACGTGGCGTGATCTGACTGCTTCTTTGTTTACACTTGCTTCTGGGTTGTTTCTGGTAATGACCACACCCCTTGCATCAGGTGTTGCTTCAGTGGTCATTTCACCTCCTCTATTTAGTGTTGCTTCACCCATAATGCTCCTGCAGTTTTCCAGCATTTTGTTAATGATTTCTTTCAGCATCTGGTGGGGACATTTGTTGTCATGTATCTGGATGACATTCTTATATATTCTCCGGACTTGGAGACTCATCGGGATCATGTAAGACAGGTATTACAGATCCTAAGAGATAATAAATAGTATGCAAAAATAGAGAAGTGTGTTTTTGCGGTTCAGGAAGTGAAATTCTTGGGCTACTTGGTCTCGGCTTCTGGTTTTCGAATGGATCCAGAGAAGGTCCGTACTGTATTGTACTGGGGTCAACCCAAAAAGCTAAAGTCGCTTATGTGTTTTTTGGGGTTTACCATTTACTACCGTAAATTAATTTTAAACTATTCTACTGTGGTCAAACCTTTAACCGACATGACTAGGAAAGGTTTGGATCCCTCAATGTGGTCTAATTTGGCAGCCTTTTCTGCGGTGAAGGATTGTTTTGTTTCTGCTTCTATATTTTTGTAACCGGACGTGTTACAACCGTTTATTGGGGAGGTTGACGCGTCCGAGGTGGGGGTGGGAGCAGTCCTGTCGCAGGGTCTATCATCTAGTAAATGGCATCCATGTGCTTTCTTCTCTAAGAAACTTTCTGCTGCAGAGAGAAATTATAGTGTGGGGAATAGAGAGTTGCTGGCCATTAAGTTGGCTTTTGAAAAGTGGCGTCATTGGTTAGAAGGAGTAATTCATCCTATTACGGTATTTAGGGTACTTTCAGACTAGCGTTAAAGTTTTCCGGTATTGAGTTCCGTCACAGGGGCTCAATACTGGAAAAAAACGCTTCCGTTTTATCATAATGCATTCTGAATGGAAAGCAATTCATTCAGTTTGCATCAGGATGTCTTCAGTTCAGTCACTCTTACGGTATTTGGCCAGAGAAAATACCGCAGCATTAAAAATCGCAGGATCGCAGACCTTTAAAAATGTGAAAAATATATATACCGGATCTGTTTTTCCGGATGGCAACGGAGATACAGATCCGGCATTTCAATGCATTTGTTAGACGGATCCAGATCCGGATTCAGAAACAAATGACATGCGTTTACACACAAATTTCCTGATCCGGCAGGCAGTTCCGGCAACTGCCTGCAGGAATCCAACAACACTAGTGTGAAACTAGCCTTACTGATCACAAAAACCTGGCTTACCTGAAGTCAGTAAAATAACTGAACCCGAGGCAGGCCAGATGGTCATTTGTTCTTTACCAGATTCAATTTTATTGTCACCTATCGTCCTGGGGTTAAGAATGTCAAGGCAGATGCGCCATCGCATAGTTTTCCCAGGGGAGTTGATTCTGAGAATCCTAGTCCGATACTGTCTGAAGTGGTGGTAATATCCGCCCTATACCCTGATCTTAAGGCAAAGGTGTTAGAGGTATATCTCACTGAGGGCAACTTCCTAAAACTTAACTTTTAATGTACATACAATTAAAATACAAAAGATAAATGTGGTCCAAACTGGACCATGATATCTATAGTGCAAAAAGCTGTCAATACAATGGACGGTTAGCAAAAAATCAGGACAATATAATACATCTGGGACAGAGAATCAAGATATACTATGTCTGTCCCTATTCTTGCCCTTACCAACACTGCTCAGCCCAGAGATGCACCTTAAAGGTAGGTGCACTCTGTCCACGTACCTGGGCTAACCTGTCCTTATACAGCCCTATCACTTTCTGACACAACATACAATGTACCAATGCGTTTCCCCTTCTAGATAATCAAAGGTTCATCAGGGGACCAACAATATCAGTATGGTTATAGGATGCCATGTTGGAAGGCTGGTCACAGCCTGGATTTGTGGGGGGGCTGCTGCTACTTAACCTCAGATGATCTTTCTAGGGGGGGCGGTCGTCTCGTGCAGAGGATTTTCCGGTCAGGCGTGACGTCACTTCCTGGTTTCCCGGCTTCCACCCCAGCCAGGTCACAGCGTGGCTGCAGGTAGCAGCGGCATCCTCATCCGGCCCGAGGCACGGCAACACTGGTCGCCCTGCCCTACATGGATCGGGGCACTTGCATTCGCCCCCGCCGTCCGATTTGCGGACAGCAAAAAACAACTATCGTGTGCATGTAGCCTATATCGTGTGCATGTAGCCTAAGGCTACATGCACACGACAGTTGTTTTTTGCGTCCGTAAATTGTGCGTCCGCAAAAAAAAAGTATGCGGCATCCGTTTTTTTGGAGGATCTGTTTTTTTCCCACAGATCCCTTGTAATAAATGCCTATCCTTGTCCACAAATGTGAAAAAAGTAGGACATGCTCTATTTTTTTTGCTGAAGGCAAACACGGACAACGGACACGGAACACAAACGGATGAACTATCAGCATTTCTTTGCTGACCCATTGATATAAATAGGACCCCATCCTATCCGCAAAAAAAAACTAAACAGCCACAGAGAAAAACAACTGTCGTATGCATGTAGCCTAATTGTGTGACTTCTTCTGAAGGTTATTAAAGGTTTTTCATCTACAACACCCATAAGGCATAAATCTTTTTTCAAGATATCCCAACTCTTAAATACTGCTGCCCGTATCAAATCAGCCATCTCTTAAACACACACCTTCTCTTATCAGTATGTCAATTTTTACACTCTCCATTGTTTCGTTTCTTCTATTCTTTCCTTTACTTCCTACTAACAATTCATGTTGAGAAAATGTTCCTGCCCTTTACATTGTTTCATCTAGCATTTTTTTGGGATACCCCCTCTCTAAGGCCTAATTCACATATCCGCAAAATGGATCCGCATCCCATCCGCAATTTTGCGGAAGGGTTGCAGACCCATTCATTTCAAAGGGGCAGGAATGGATGTGGACAGCACACTATGTGATGTCCGCATCCGCATTTCCGCATCCGTGTTTCCGCATCCGTGTTTCCGTAAAAAAATAGAACATGTCCTATTCTTGTCCGCAATTGCGGACAAGAAAAGGCATACTCTATATAGTGCCAGCAATGTGCGGTCCGCAAAATGCGGAATGCAAATTGCAGGCGTCCGTGTTTTGCGGATCCGTGTTTCCGCAAAACACACTACAGACGTGTGAATTAGGCCTAACAGGCGGTATTTCAATTCTAGAGCTTGTTTATTAAACCCTTCTTGTTCACTGTTGATACATCTGAGGCTACATGCACACGACAGTTGTTTTTCTCAGCTTCCGTTTCAGTTTTTTTTGCGGATAGGTTAGGAACCCATTCATTTCAATGGGTCAGCAAAAAAATTCTGACAGTTGTGTTCCGCATCCGTTGTCCGTGTTTCCCTTCAGCAAAAAAAGTAATGTATGTCCTACTTTTATCTCATTTGCGGACGAGGATAGGCATTTATTACAAGGGATCTGTGAAAACAAAGGAATCCTCCAAAAAAAACTGATGGACCATCAGTTTTTTTTGCGGATCACGATTTGGGGACAGCAAAAAACAACTGTCGTGTGCATGTAGCCTAAGGATAGAATTGTCAGAAGTAGGTTCGCAGGTGAAAAAAAGAGCAACTGGCTACAGGAGAGATTGCCGAAGGGCAATTTCAGATGTGGCAGTTGCTCTTTTTGCAAGTATAATTCCCAGAAAAAATACCTAGAAATAAATGCCATAAGTCAAAAAGTGGACAGTTTTATTGCATGTAGAAGCACCTACGAGTTATGTAGTCTACCTGTTGATGTGTTGAAAAGCCACCGCTTTTATATAGGTAAGACCATCAGGTGTTTATTTGAGAGAATTAGGGAACATTTTAATTCTATAAAAACGGGAAAAGGCCGTCTGAGATTAATTGATCATGTAAAAGAAGTAGATGGAGGTAGCGTAGACACTCTAACCCTTGTGGGACTGGAGATAGTTCCTGCTCCACCCCAGGGCGGTGAGAGACACCGCCTCTTGCTGCAAAAAGAAGCCAGATAGATAATCCGTACAGGGGCATTAGGTCTGAATGACCGCAGTGATTTGAGCGTATTCTTGTGAAAAGCATTTAGGTATTTATGTGCGATAGCATCTTTGCATGTTCACTATTGTTTTTAACTTGCCTCTTTATTAATTGCGGTTAGTTACTGATGTTTCCATAGTAACTCATTATGTATTGCATGAGAGGTCAGCCTGGGATACGTACTGACGTAGTGTCCTAAGGAAACACAAATCTGCGCGAAATGGCCGTTGCGTCTGCATGTGGAATTATGACAAACTGCACCCAGCCGTTGTAATGTCAAAAGTGTTTGAATAAAACAAGAAGAAAGAAAACACCAGTGGTGAGTGCTGCCTATTTTTTCCTCTTTTCTTCGTTGGACTTGACCTGTTCTCTTGCCAGGATCCTTGCCGTGTCAACATATGAGAGGAGGTCACAGATCACGTCCCTCAGAGGTTCGTTGGGTTGGAGGTTTAGGTTTCAGGGAGCGGTGAATTCGTTCAATAGTCACTCCTTGAGCTGCAGCTTCCCCTAGCAGACCTCCAAAGATCTCGAGGGCGTTTTTTTTTTTTAGCGCGTCAGCCGACCTTGATTCAGATAATCTTTTTATGCGTATATTACGCCTTCTACTTCTATTTTCTTGATCCTCTATTAGGGTCAGTGCTTTGTTGATATAAGTCAGATGGTCTGAAGAGCGCGATTCAATGGCTGCTGAATGTGTGATAATGGCTGCTCAAGTGTTTTCTAGCCCTTCCACTCTAGCTCCCACCTGTTTGATTTCTGTTTTGATCTCGGATAAGTCTGAGAGGACTGGGCGAAGGGCTTGTATGATGGTCGTTTTAAAGAAGGTTTTAGACCTGGCAGCCATGCTCGCTTATACAACCGCTGAGTTGGGCTGAGTCTTCTTCACTTTCAGCTATAGCTGAGTCATCAGGCGCCATCTTGGGCGGCCGCACCTGTGAGCTAGTGGTTTTCTGCTGCAGGAATTTGTGGATGACCGAGGCATCTTTATGTGCTGGTGACGAACCTACAGCTTCTCCTCTCTTTTCCATATTTGACCATGTTTGCGCTATAGAAAGCGTTTTTTAGGCTATTTGCAGGGACTGCTGTGAAGGAGCTTGTCTCTCTCACTTCTTCCTCCATGCGCGTGAGGCTTTGCCCCCCCCTCCCCCCCGACATATTATATCTTGATTCTCTGTCCCAGATGTATTTTATCGTCCTGATATTTTGCTAACCGTCCATTGTATTGACAGCTTTTTGCACTATAGATATCATGGTCCAGTTTGGACCACATTTATCTTTTGTATTTTAATTGTATGTAGATTAAAAGTTACGTTTTAGGAAGTTGCCCTCAGTGATATATTTGTTGTTATAGCAACTGTCCTTTGTAATATCCTGGCATTCATTAATTCTAAAGGTGTTAGAGACCCAGGGAGATGCACCAGATTCTTGTCCCTTGGGGAGATTGCGCCATCTGAGTTGCGTCACAAGGTGTTCGAGGAACATCACTGTATGGTTCTTACAGGTCATCCTAGGAGCAGATCCACTGTTGACCTCATCTTTTGTCGATTCTGGTGGCCGGGGATGTGTAAGTGTGTTGAGGGATATGTGTCAACCTGTAATACTTGTGCTTGTGCTAAGGTGACACATTCTCTGCCTTCCAGATCTCTACTTCTGTTGCCCATTCCGTCCAGACACTGACTGAACTACCTAGTTCTTCTGGTGGTTGTTGATCGCTTAAGTAAAATGGTTCACTTTATTGCATTTACCAAAGGTTTACCAAATGCTAAAACTCTTGCACAAGTGTTTGTCAATTACATTGTGAGGCTACATGGCATTCTCTGATGTGGTGTCTCATCGTGGGACTCAATTTATTTCCAAATTCTGGAAGGCGTTCTGTACCTGACTGAGTGTACAACTGTCCTTTTCTTCTGCTTTTCATCCGCAATTGAACAGACAGAGTGCATTAATCAGAGTCTGGAACCAAGAGGAATGGTCCTCATTTATGTATTTAGCAGAGTTTGCCATAAATAACCATATACAGGAGTCCACTGATAAATCGCCATTTTTCGGTGCGTATGGGTTTCAATCGCAGTTTGGCATATTTTCTGATTCTGATATTTCTGTTATTCCTGAAAAGGAACGATTTTCATCATCTTTGTCATCTATTTGGCGGAAAATTCAAAATAACTTGAGGAATATGAGCAAGAAGTATAGTATGGCTAACAGGAGATGTATGAATGGTCCGGACCAAAGAGTGGGTGAATCTGTGTGGCTGTCCACTAGAAATATTAAGTTGAATGTACCTTCTTGGAAATTGGGTCCAAGGTTTATTGGGCCATATAAGATCACTGCCATTATTAACCCTGTAGCCTTACGTCTAGAACATCCTCAGGCTCTTAAAATTCATAATGTATTTCATAAGTCTTTGAAGAGATATATGTCGAACCTGTTCTTCCTTGCCACCCACTCCTGTCATGGTGGACGGTAATTTTGAGTTTCAGATCGCTAAGATAATGGACTCTCGAGAACTCCGTAGATCCCTTCAGTATCTGGTTCACTGGAAGGGTTATGGACCATTTGAGAGGATGTGGGTACTGGTATCCGACATGAATGCTAGTCGCCTGGTGAAAGCCTTTCACAGATCTCATCCAGATATGGTCAGTCCTGGGTGTCCGGAGGTCACCCGTAGAAGGTGGGGATACAGTTACGAATGTTTCCTTGACAGGTACTAGAAGATCGGTGAGACTGGCAACATGTGGTGTGATCTGACAGCTTCTTTTTTTATACTTACTTCTGTGTTGTTTGTGGTAATGACCACACCCCTTGCATCAGGTCTTGCTTTAGTGGTCATTTCACCTCTTCTATTTATTGCACCCATCATGCTATGCCGTTGATAGCTCCATTCTGGTTGTGGAAGTGCTGGTGTTTGGATCTCCGCTGAGTTCCTGCTCGTCCAATTACTTTCAGCGTTAAGTGTCTTTTTCCTATTTGTCGTTTGTTGTATTCCCCTATCTTTTGGTATGAGGCCTGAGGGAGACTCCTGTTCCTTCTGACATTATTTCCAGTTAGGCCGTTTGGTTCCTGCATATGAACCATCCTACCATCAAGGTCTGTTCATACAGATAGTTGTCAGGGCTCGGATTAGGGATTCACTAGGTGGTGATCATCTCCCTTTCCCTAGTTTCCAGGCCTAGTACCTTTCCCTTTTACCTCCCACACTGCCCAGTGACAACAACCCCTTCAAAGCCAGCCCTGTGTGGGGTACTCATGATGGGCCCCAGGTGTCTGATTGAAGAGTTAGACTCTGGTCCTTGATATCTTCGTGAGCAAGCAAGTTCCCTTTAACTTGCTCTGCATATTTAAGCACGACTTGTGGCCCCTTTCCTACTAAGGGGCCCTTAGGCAGTGCCCTTCATTCTGCTGCTGTGTTCACCTGCCAGTTGATGTTTCTGTAATTAAAGGGTTACTCCAGCGCTATAATTGTAAAAAAAAAAAAACTGGATAATAAAAGTGCGGCTGTTCAGCCACTGAGACCGGTTTCTTAGCCAATGACCAGACACAGCAGTGACCTGCCTCACCCAATAATTGGCTAAATGGACAGACCAAGCCTTTTCTGGCATGTCAAGCCTGAGAAAAGGAAATAGAGACGAGCGGGGTTTAGAGCAGTTGCCAAAAAGAAATGCCTGGGATTGGTAAGGTGTGTACTGCCTGTTTATTATTTTACACCACTCTGACCCTATTATTGATTAAAACGATGCCTCCAGAAATATCCCTTTAATAATAGGAAACACTTTTTCTGTTGTGTGATAAAGTCATATAGAAGTAAGGGCCACTTTTTGCAACTACAGTTGGGTAATAGCACAATATTGTTTTGCCATGCTATTCTGAAACGATATACTTTCACACAATTTTATTTCATTTAATAGAGAATGGTGTAACTAGCAAATTTCTAAATCACTTCATTTAAAAATATGTCTGCATCCACCTGAAAAAAAGTTGTAAAGTCATGGCCAGTACGCGCCCCCCAACCCCCCCGCCGCCGCTTCTGATTGAAATGCATCTAGCTGTGCAGCTGAAACATGGAATAATATGACTGAAAAAAAACATTAGGGAAGCCCAAACATAAGTGTTCCTTTCCAGTTATGATTGTACAAAGAAGCACAGCCATTACTGTATGTAAACTTTTTTTTTTTTTTCAATTCAGGTACGCTTTGAGTATTGAAATACTCATTTCTTACATTGAAAATGTGGCTCAGTTTCAGCTGGGTAGAGGCAGAACCTAGCAGGAGAAGCTACAGATTATACATCAGAGTATGTAGGGTTGGCCAAGTCACAACACCCATCTGTCAAAAATCCTGTTTTTGAAGGGTGGGGCTTATATAAGTTTGGATAAATGAGGGTTTTCTAAAATGTTTAGGGGTGTTCTTATGCATCGTTGAGGCTAAAAGTATCCCATGGATGGGGATTCACATGTTGGGATGTACATTGCATGTACCTGCACCACTACTATTTACCAGGCTAGTAGTCTCACCCTCTGTTTTGCTAGACCTAATGTGATAGATCATTTTTCACTTTCACAGACAAAAGCTCTTTAATGTTGTTTTTTTTCTTCAGTTGTATTCCACTCAGGTCTTGTCGATAGATTCAGAAGAGGATGAAGAAGGATTTGGGTTTGATATTGAATCTGTTCAATCTGAGATAGAGAGAGGGCAAAATCTGGTAAGCTCTTTTAATAATTGCAAATGACATCTACAAATTTATCATTATGTGAAACAGAAAATGAAAGGAAAATGTTGTAAATGTGAACCTACCCTTTACGGCCTGTTTCACACTGGCGTTAATGATTCAGCCTGCTGGATCCATAACTACTGTGTGCAACTGTGCACTAGAATGGGTCCGGTTGGATTTCAGGCAGTGCACGGCTGCAGACGGTAGTTACGGATCCGTCCGGCTGTTCCCCTGCCAGAACCATTAACGCCATGTGGTTCAGCATAGGTCCGTGTAGGGTCAGTAAAGTGCCATAGCGCTTTTTATGCTGGTCTTCGTTTGCCCCTTGTGCTGCTGTAAGATTTTTTGAATTTATCGTAGGTGCATCTATTGCAGTCTTTGCACCTGGCGAATAAGCTTCACTGGCCCCCAAGTGATGTAATTTTTCGCCAACATTTACACCTGTCCCCCTACCTCTCAGCTGACGACATTGTTTAAAAGAGACCTGCAACAATTTTTGCAAAAAATAGTCACAAGACCCTTAATAAATGACCCCCACAGACTTCTTCTTGCTACTGTTGTCTCCATTAAGCAGTAATCCGATGGATCTGCAGAATAAAGTTAACATATGATTTATCCTACATGTTGTATGCGAGTTACGGCGCTTTCTAAAACAGCTGATCAGCCTGGGTCCTGGGTGTCGGAACCCCACCACTGATGACCTATCCAGAGGATTATTGGTAAAATATCTATAACAACCCCTTTAAGTGCAGATTTCACCTTTTGCAATGCATAGGGTAAAATTCAGAGAAAATCCACAAAAAAATCTGCATTCAAAGTGGTGAAGTGAGTCTTTTTGTGCATTAAAAAGTATTTATGGAAAGCTGCACAGCAGTTTGGTAATTAGAGTAGGCATATTGTTATTAGTTCATATTTACTTAGACTGGTCTAATTTATTTGCGCATGAGAAAATTTGCATGTCTCCAGGAAAGTGCGACCTTAAACGCACAAAAAGTCGCACTTCACTACTGAAAACAGACTAAGTGCTCATGCACACGGCGATTGCCTGACCATAAACGTATTGTGGCCAGCGTATAGCAGGTCCGCAATACACGGGCACCGCCCATGTGCACCACGCATTACAGATGCGGACCCTTTCACTTGAATGGGTCCGCAATCCAGGAGATGCGGTGCGGAACTGAAGCACGGATCGGATGCCCACGGAACCACTACGGAGTGCTTCTGTGGTGTTGCTGTCCGTGCATCCGCACAGCAAAAAAACATGTTCTATTTTTTTACGGTGCAGACGGATCATGGACTCATTCAAGTTGAATGGGTCTCGATTCGTCCTGGCCGCCGCACGGATGTTGCCCGTGCATTGAGGACCACAAATTGCAGTCCCCAATGCATGGAACGGCCGCACAATGGCCGTGTGCATGAGCCCTAAGAAAAGTATACCAGTCTTGGGGTGGAGTAGAAATTAGACTGTTTTTGTGCAAAAAAAGGCACACCTACATAAATTGGTTGGAAAAAAAGTCGCCAAAGTTAGAAAACTTATGAATTACCATAATCTAAAAAGTCAAAATAGTCGAATGAGGCGGAAAAGCCTCCAAAACAGGAGCAATTTCAGTAGTAACTGCAACTAAAAAAATAACACTGTCTAAAACAGAATTTTTTTAGACTAAAAACAGGAGCAAACACTTTAGTAAATGTGCCCCAGAATTTTTTTAGTTAGCCAATAAAGTTATCACTGCATAATAGTTTTGTCTTTTTTAACACAAAAGTATTTAACTTCACAAACATTTTCTGTAATAACAATTGCATTTATTTGCAGCGATGTAACATTTGTAGGAAATCCGGAGCAACTGCCGGCTGTGACGTCAGCTCCTGCCAAAGAAAATATCACTATCCATGTGTACAAAAAGCTTACGGTTCTTCTAATCCAAATAGATTTGTGTAAGTTATGCTTTTTTAACTGCATATTCATGGAACTGTGCGCAGTATGGCAGAATAAGGGCTCATGCACATGACCGTTGGCTGTTTTGCAATCCGCATTTTGCGGACCAGAGCAGCCAGCCCATAATAGCCCGAAACAGTTCTATCATTGTCCATAATGCGGACAATAATACAACATGTTCTCTTATTTTGCGGAACCGTCATGCAGACATACGGACACTGAATGCACACAGAGTCATTTCTGGAACAGAACGTCCACAGAAAAAAAAATACATTCATGTGCATGAGCCATAAACGCTTTGATAATGCATATGTTTAAACTAATTGCAGTTTTTGCTTATAATCTTGTCAACATGTATATACTCGTATAGATTTCGGTGTTATATTTGTGTATTTTGACAATATGGCGTTTATCGATATTTCATTGTTTTGAATGCTCTATAGTCCTATTATTCTACTGAATAAACGTTCTTTTAAAAAAAAAAAGTAGATACTTGTACAGAACCACTTTACATCGAAATTCTAATCTCAGACCTGCAGGTATGCTGAAATCTTTGATTGTAATATCTGCAAATCACTGTGGGTAAGGGTACACTCACACATTGAGGAATTTACCGCAACAAAATCTGTAGGTGCGGATTTTCCAAAGTTGCTTTTTTTTTAAGCTGATTATGTTGTGGATTTGGTATGAATGATGTTGCGGATCTCTGTGCAGAATACATCTCCATTGAGATGAAGGGAGACATTCAGCTACAGGAAATCCTCAACAAAACTTTATTTGCGTTCTGTTCCTAATGTTTGGGCTAATATGGGGGATGTCTTTATGCTGCGGATTTTGTTGCAGCAAATTCTGCAATGTGTGAGTGTGCCCTAAATGTAGTCTAGCAATTAAAAGACCCAGAAATACTTTGGTGCCTCACCTCTGTACCATCAATAGAAAAAAATACAGGTAGGTGGAGGGTAAATACTAATTGTAATTAACTAATTTTTTTTAGTTAGGGTAAAATAATACCTGATTCCAACACTACTTGTTATCTCAGTATCTCATACTAACATATTGATGCATACAGATATAATGAAATAAAATAAAACTTCACTTTGATTTAACCATGTTAACTCCTTACAAGTAGAGATGAGCGAACATTTAAAAAACGTCCGTTGTTCGGGGTTCGGGTGGTGGTTAATCGCGCATCCCGTTATGGATTCCACTATAGTGCATATGGAATCCATAAGGGGCGGCTGCTACCAACCCGAACTTTTGCACAGCTGAAGGACCTGGGGTGACGTCACTGTCATGTGATCAGTGCAGCGGGCTGGATTTGATCCCGTGCTGAGCCACGCCCCCTGCACTGATCACATGACAGTGACGTCACCCCAGGTCCTTCAGCTGTGCAAAAGTTCGGGTTGGAAGCAGCCACCCCTTATGGATTCCATATGCACTATAGTGGAATCCATAACGGGATGCGCGATTAACCACCACCCGAACCCCGAACAACGGACGTTTTTTAAATGTTCGCTCATCTCTACTTGTAAGGAGTTAGGTCTTGTTCAAAGGAATTTTTTTTTTCATTTAAAAGTTTTTTTGTCTGTGAAGATTCTTATTTATCCAGGTAATGGTATATCTGTAAAGAATAAATCAAGGCAACTGGACTTGCTGTAGATTTCTTGAAAACGTTCACTCGTTCTTCCAACAAGCTTTCTCAATTCTGAGTGACTTGTACAAGAATTCTCTGGGAATAAATGTGTAACTGAATCAACATCTGGTAATTAAGTCATTATACCCAGCATGGGGTCAAAGGTGTTGATTCCATAGTCCTAATTGGAGTCAGTAGGTGATAATGACCTCCCAGAAAAAGGTGTCAAGACAGCATTGTAAGTGGCAGACAATAGACACAAACATCACCATCCAGCCTGCGGATAAAGGAAGATGCACGGTTGTACTTAATACATCTGACTAAGATGCCAAGGTGACCACACTCCTGGATGATAACAACACATATGAGGCCCTAAGACGAGACCCAACCAGTGGCAACAAGAAGAAGGTTATAGAACTTCTACAACAATTAGAAAAGGACAAAATCATTTACAGGGCCATGTATCATCGCCTCTACCCTGGGGAAGCCCCTCCATGTATTTATGGACTTCCTAAGATACATAGGGATGGGGCCCCTCTCAGGCAAATTGTCAGCAGCATCAACTCTGTGACATACAATGTGGCAAAATACTTAGCCAGAATCCTGGCGCCCTTGGTTGGAAACACACAACATCACATACAGAACTCTCAGGATTTCACCACCAAAATCCAGAACTTGGTATTGGGCACAGAAGAAACAATGGTCTCCTATGATGTTACATCCCTCTTTACCTGCATACCCACTGCAGAGGAAATTGAAACAGTCAGGAAACAATTGTTTCTAGACAACACCTTAGGCTGCAGAACAGAACTTAGCCCAGATCAAGTGTGTGCCTTACTGGATCTTTGTCTGAGTACCAACTACTTCAAGTATAAAGACAAGTTCTACAAGCAAAAACATGGCTGTGCAATGGGATCGCCAGTCTCACCTATTGTGGTGAACTTGTATATGGAGGAAGTAGAAAGGAAAGCCCTGACCACTTTCAAGGGAGTTACACCGAGTCATTGGTTCAGATATGTGAATGACACTTGGGTTAAAATTCATTAACAAGAGTTACAGGCTTTCACCGACCACATCAACTCAGTGGATCATAACATCAAGTTCATGTGGGAAGATATGCAGAACAACAAACTGACATTTCTGGACTGTCTGATAACAGTGGAAGAGGGAAGGAAGCTGGGAATGGAGGTCTATCGAAAACCAACACACAGACCAGTACCTGCTATTTGATTCCAACCATCCTCTAGACCACAAACTGGGAGTCATCCAGACTCTACACCACTGGGCAGAGAAAATCCCCACCAGCACAGAGGCCAAGGCGAAGGAATTCAAACTCCTCAGAGGGGCACTTAAAACTTGTGGGTATCCAGATTGGGCCTTTGTCAAAACAGAAGGAAGGAGAAGAAAGAACACCAAGACTACCAGTGAGGGCGAAAAGCATGACAGACACAAAAATATGGTTATCCCATATGTACCTGGGGCGTCTGAGAAACTCAAAAGGATTTTTAATAAACATCACATCCCTGTCTGCTTTAAACCCAGCAACACACTCAGACAACAATTGGTCCACCCAAAAGACCCAACGCCTAAACACAAGATGGACAACATTGTGTACGCAGTCCAGTGCAATGAGAAATGTGCAGAACTGTATATCGGCATAACAAAACAACAACTACATCAGCGTATGGCACAGCATAGAAGAGCCAAAACCTCTGGTCAAGATTCAGCCGTGTACTTACATCTAAATGAAACAGGTCACACCTTTGAAGACAGTCAAGTACCTGTTTTGGATAAGGAGGCCGATTGGTACAAACGAGGTGTGAAGGAGGCCATCTACGTAAAAATGGAAAAGCCAAGCTGGAATAGAGGCGAGGGGGGGGGGGGAGGTTAGACATCTATTGTCAGTCACTTACAATGCTGTCCTGACACCTTTTTCTGGGAGGTCATTATCACCTACTGACTCCAATTAGGACTATGGAATAAACACCTTTGACCGCATGCTGGGTATAATGACCTAATTACCAGATGTTGATTCAGTTACATATTTATTCCCAGAGAATTCTTGTACGTCACTCAGAATTGAGAAAGCTCGTTGGAAGAACGAGTGAAACGTTTTCAAGAAATCTACAGCAAGTCCAGTTGCCTTGATTTATTCTTTACAGATAAAATGATTTTTTTTTTTTTATATAATGCAATACAGAAACAGAAAAAAGGAAAGGGGAAAGTAGTACCAGGTACTCCAATCCAAATGTGACATAAAAATGAAGGGTCCAAGGGGGTGCATCCCTCAAGTTTGAATGGAGAGATAGCGGGTAGAAGAACGGAATGAATCCCAAGCAGCTCAAGTTCGTATAAAGTTAGAATTGTCTTCATGGGTGTGTGCAATGAGCTCCTTCATCCGCTGAATGAAAAGCTATTTCCTTCCTCCTCTAAACGTGGGGGAACTGTTGAGCTCCAGAATGTCTGTTTTAGCTGCCTGCAGTAAGTGGCGAGTAAGAGATTTTTTTAAAGGTAGGAATAGACATGTTAAACATAAAGAGCATGACTGTCTCAGGGTGCTTAGGAATAAGTGCAGTGTTCCAAAAATGTGAGAGACAGGAAACTCCACCCGATGAGAGATGGTGCCTTCTGCTGCGCCAATTTGTTCACATTTCTGTCAAGGAGATCTGACTGCTTGAGGCTAGTTTCACACTAGCAGCATGATGGATCCGACAGGCTGTTCAGCCTGTCGGATCCGGACTGCCGCTCCGTCCCCATTGACTATAATGGGGGCGGGGGCAGCACGGCAGTGCATGGAGAGAGGACGCCGGACTAAAACTACGACATGTCCGGCGTCCTCTCTCCGTGCACTGCAATGCTGCGCCGGAACTCCGCCCCCGCCCCCATTATAGTCAATGGGGACGGAGCAGCAGTCCGGTGGCAGGTCGGATCCGACTGGCTGAACAGCCTGTCGGATCCGTCCTGCTGCTAGTGTAAAACTAGCTTTATCCGACACAAATGCTGGCTGTCAGCTAAACAAAAAACTTTGCATGCAATGGTTTTTGTTCATCCAAAACGCAGCATTTATGCCGGAAAGCGGCCAGATCACTGCCGGACTTCATTACTGTCGATAGGGATCTGGCAGGCTGCTCTGTGCCGTAGCGGCCAGCAGTATCTGCTTGGCGGAGATGTGAACGAGGCCTTAAAGGGATTCTGTCACCGGGATTTTGGAATATTATCTGCAATCATAAATGAGTAGTACTACAGATAAATGTGAGGATCACAATTTTTTTTTTTTTTTATCCTACTGGCCCCCAATCTCTTGTTGTCAGTGTTTTTATAGCTGTACTGAAATACACAGTCCAGACTGCTGCCCCATGCTGACATAATGGAGAGGACTCATGCGCATGCACAGCAGTCCTGACAACGTACAGTATTTTTGTACCTCTTTGGCCTTTTTCACACATCAGTGTTTTGATCAGTGATTCTGAGCCAAAACCTGGAGTGGAGTGAAGATCAGGTATAATGGAAAGATACTCTCCTGTTCTGTGTTTAGAGCCACTGCTGTTTTTGTCTCAAAATTACTGACCAAAAACTGGCTGTGTGAATCAGGTCTTCAAATGCTGACAGTGGAGGTACAGGGGACAGTAGGAAAATAAAACATGTGATTTCCTTATCTGCAGTGCTGCTCATGTATTGCAACAGATAATAATCCCAAATTATGGTGATAATACACACCTCAGCTGCTGCAGAACCTCATAATACACACCTCAGCTGCTGCAGAACCTCATAATACATACCTCTGCTGCTGCAAAATCTCAAAATACATGCTTCACCTGCTGCAGAACATAATGCACACCTCAGCTGCTGCAGAACATCATAATTCACACCTCACCTGTGAAGTAACATGATAATGCACACCTCAGCTGCTGAAAGATATTACAATACACACCTCAGCTGCGAAAGAATCTGAAGTTACAGAACACATAAGGCTTTTATCACATATGCCAGGCTCCATGATGTAAACCCATGAGATCTCATCATAGTCAAAAGGATCCATCAGATGTTGTCATTCTTGATGTGATAGATTCAGTGAAAGTCACTAGTGCAGACGTGAATAAAGCCTAATAAACACCTTAGATGCTGCAGAACATTATAATAGTGACAAAGGAATTATTATGACCAGGTTGTTCTTATTGAAAATTAGAGATCCATACATGAAGGGGGTAAAAGAGCAGAAAATGACAACTCCCAGCATGTCCCGACTTATTATGGGACACCAGTGGACATTAGATGGAGAGGGATAAAATAGGAGAGAGCTACAACTCCCAGCATTTATAGGATGTTATTATGGGCTATCACAGGACACTACAACCTATTGAGGCAGACAAACCACTAACGCCTCCACCACACACAGCTCAAATCATGAGGTCCTTCTTGCACTGGTCACATGATCACATCACACAGGTCCTTCTCCACATGGTAACTTCTCTGCGCAGCTAGCTTTTTAGTAATTAGGGGGTGGGCCTTTTGTCAATGGCCAGGCCCCCTTCCCTCCAAGGGCCCCATAGCAGCTAAGTGGACTGTCTCTATTGAGGTATACCACTAACAACACTGATGGCATCCGTATTCTGTAATTTTCATGAACCATTGGTAGGAGATGCTTTGGAAGCTACTTTTTGGCAGAGCAGTTCACATGGAATACAGATGACACACAGAGAGCATACAACAGACACAAGATCCAAACATGGATGCTTCACGGACATCTTCATGAACAAACTATCCAAATACATTAGATGATTGTTGGTAAAAATCCAGCATTGAAATGTACTTGCAGCACAAGTTCATTTATATGTAAATTCACAAATTCCTTAATTGACATGAAGGGGTCTTAGATTTAATAAGAGGCTGGAAACATTTAATTACGGAGTATTTATTGCATATGATCTCTTATCTATGGCAATATAAAAGGAGCGTACAGTATTATTTCTGAAAATTATAGCACAGTTAGAAAGATAAATCAGTGATTTTCAGACCTTTCTGTCTGTGTCAGAATTTAAAGGGGTTGTCCGGCTATATATATTGCTGACTTATCCTCAATATCTGATCAACTGGAGTCCGACACCCAACCCCCCTGTCGACCCACTTCCTGGTCTTTACACCATGTGTCGTGCCGTGTAATTACAAGCACTCGCTCCATTCACTTGAATGGAATGTGTACTTGCATTAGACTGCATATCCCAATGTATTGAACAGGAAGCAGCACTCGCATGGAGCGCAACCTCTTCTTCAAACAGCTGATCGGTGGGGGTGTCGGGCCCCTGCTGATCAGCTATTGATGACTTATAGGGTTGAATGAATGGGGTTCAGATTGCTGTATCTAAACCTGATTTGTTTAAAAAAGTTGTTAATAATATGGGCTCCGTCCTACTGTAAAATCTATGTCCTCCGGAGGTGTTTCCAAAGTTTCTGCAAATATCACAAGACTTACTTCGTCTGGCTTCTATCATGTCAGTTCGTTACAGTTTGATAATTTGCATAAATTACTTTATAAAAATACTAAATACAATTTTTTTTATTTAAATCTGATTTTTTTTTTATATAAAATGCTTTTTGAGGAAAATATATTACCATCCAAAGGTTATTCCATCATGAAATAAAGATTAGTTTTTTAATTATGTAGAATAAGGCTGTATATGTTTATCTTTTTTGGTAAATAAATTCCTTTTATCCATTCACAATGTCAGGCTCTTCCAGAGGTTTTTGTAAGATTATTGGGCAGTTTCTCTGCCTACAAGATATTATCACAGATGCTTGGTTTACTTTTGCAGTTCTCAAAACCGAATGTGACTCAGCAGAGATCACCGGCCTCTTCTTCACTGCAAAAATGTTATAACATGAACAGACTTGAGAAAAAGACTTTAATCCTAACTTCTACAAACTTATGAATACAGAATGAACTCCTTCCGTGCTAAGTTTAAAGACGTTCAGTGAATAGAATAGAAAAAATATTTTTTCTTCTTCCTAAGTACAACAGAAAAGTTGTCCAAATATGAATGATTAACCTATTAAACTGTGGATAAAAAAACTAATATGAAAAGTTGTTATTCTAAAAATCTTCATCTACTTGCATATTATAAGTTATACCAGCAAGAATTAGTCTTTATGTAGAAAACTATGATTTAAATCAAGCCTTACTGACTAGTGATTTAAATCGTGATTTAAATCAGTTTGATTTAAATCAGGCATGCACAACCTGCGGCCCTCCAGCTGTTTCAAGACTACAACTCCCAGCATTCTCGGATAGACTATAGCTATCAACCTACAGCAGGGCATTGTGGGAGTCGTAGTTTTACAACAGCTGGAGGACCGCAGGTTGAGCATCCCTGATTTAAATCAAATCCACCCTGACCTGTAGCGCTCTTCCTACAGCCAAGTCCATAGTAGTTACCAAAGTGCCAATCACACAACCCAATTAAATTGACCTACGTTCTCTGGGTCTTCTTTATTGCTGCAAATAACACCAATTATGTTAAACTTGAGCTGTTATTGGCTCTGATGTAGATATGGTAACTCCGACAAGGACCAAGGGTCATTGGCTGCAGAGTTCATATCCTGCCATGAACTCAGATGGAGCCGGTGATGGAGTCATGGAGCTGGAACCCAGAGGGACCAGAAAAGTATAATCACCACCACAGGCCCGGCCACTCTGTGAGGTCTGAAAAAAACTTGGAAAGCCCCTTTAATTTTCCTTCTTTTACACATCCAAGTTTAGCAGCTTTTTATGCATTCACTATAGGGATAAGCACCTTTGTAAATGAAATACTATCCCCTTTGGCATCTTGTCTTCCTTTTTATTCGAGAGACACTAAGGACACCGTCATCAGGCTCCATTAGACCAGTATAATAATACCACTGTGTTTGCAAGCCTTGATATTGAGTTCCTATGTACACATATTCAGCACTATTTGGGTTTTGCAGCGACACAATACTCTCTTGTGTCATGGGATTATAGGTCATACATTACACTTAATTATATACCAATAAAAACACAAGACAACTTATAATGAATAAATTATCAGCCACGGCCTTTATTAATTAACCTGACAAATAACTTAAACTTCATAATATGGACCATAACTCAGCAAATATTAATTATCAGCATATAAATAACAACAAATCTGTATAAAACATGAGCTCAGCCTTAAAGGGGTTAGTCCATTTCATACTTACCTGCGGTGAACGCAACATCCACTTCCTGGATTTGGTGAACGCAACATCCACTTCCTGGATTCGGCTGGGCGGGCTCAGTCAGCTTGATTGACGTCTTCTCCCAGCCGGTCCGCGTGCTGTCTTGAACGTGCACACCGCCGCGCATGCGCCATGGTGACTTATTCCTGGCCAATATAGTACAGAGCTGGAGTGCACGTTCGCGGCTCTGTACTATACTGGCCAGGAAGAAGTGACCATGGCGCATGGGCGGCGGTGTACGCGTTAAGGACATCGCGCGGACCGGCCAGGAGAAAATACACAGTCTTCTGTGCAAGCGCGGCCACAGGATTCAGGAAAAGAGTGGTGGCCGTAACTAGGGGAGACCGAATGACAACAATGAGGTAAGTGGGGATGAATTATCTCAAGAAGGGTGGGAATTGGGTAATAAAATGTATTTACAAAAATGATCACTGTCAAATCATTAACAGTTTTAACAGTGATCATCATGATGGGCATACCCCTTTAAGTTCGACATGAAAAAATGTGGAAAAATTCTAGGGGTATGAATACTTTTTTAAGTCACTGTAAGACCTCCACAGGATAGGTGTCTGATCAGTGGGGGTTCGACCACAGGGACCCTCAACTATGACAAGAATGAGTTTCCCATGTTCCCCTTTCGAATGGAGTGTCAGTTGAAGACAAGCACTGCTGCACTGTTCAAGCTCTTTGGTACGGCTGGTGGTAGCCAAGCAGTCTATTAAGTTATCTTTTGCACTCGCAAAGCCTTTGAATGGAAAGGGAGTGCACATGCTTGACCACTGATCGATTCAAACAGTGATACAGGACCTCCATTCTCATAATCGGTCGGGTCCCAGCAGAGAGACCCCCCCAATCAGGCACTTACCACCTAACTTTTGGATAGGTGATAAATCGTCATTCTAGGACCCTTTAATTGACACAAATACAACAGAGCTATGTAGAGTACAGAGGCTATTCGTAATAGAGAATAGTAAGGCCTCAGTGCAGCCATAGAGGTTCCATATGGTACCATATGTATGGAGCTATTATCCCAGCCTCTACAGCGACACATCGAGTATCCACAGGTTTATACCAAACTCCTAACTCTTAAAAGTAAACTAGCTCTTGCACATTGATAAATAACTAATAAACAGTGTCATAAATTAATAAAACAAAAGGGTGTGCACTGCTCTTTGCAACAATCTCAGTGTGAACAAGGTGATATATTTCTTACTGGCAGATTTCTGGGTGGGTTCTACAGCCGCTTATAGTGTGAACTCGCTGCAAGACTTTTTAACCATTTGAGTAATAAATTAGACTCATTACAATAAATCTGTTTTACAGTGTATATTGTAAAGACCATAAAAGAAGTAAGAATACTGCTAATGGTAAGTCTTTTTGTTGCAGTTTCTGTCTTTTTGTCTTTTTCTGTATCCGACATTTAGTTATAAGTGTGTGTTCACACCATATACAAAGTTTATGGTAGGTAAAGTGTGTACAGTAAATGGATGCCCTAGGCTGATACTATACAGTGGCATCCGTTCACCATAGAGTTCCATTGTAAAAAAAAAAAAAAAAGTGATGTGAACCCCCTTATATGTTGGAACAATCTGTACATCACCCCGGCATATGCAGCTGCATGCCAGCCATATGCATATATCATCTATAGCCTGCCATGTAGTAAGCTGCACTTACCTATAGAGTATGAAGGAAAAATCCATAAGTTCGATTGAGGTCAATGGAGCCAGTCTGAATTTTTGGTGGGAGTTGTTACCAGCTCGTATCCTGAATGAACATACGAAATACGGTTCAATAGACCCTAGCTGACCTGCATGTCTTATAACGGATAGATAAGAAGTATAGCTAACGATATAGATGTTTGTAACTAAATAAGGAACCAGATGCTTCATTTACCTCCAAAGAATGATATATAATACGTTTATAAAGGCAGGACCAGAAAGGTATGATCACCCATATTACACATAAAGTTACGGCCAGGTGTAGTACACATATATATGAAGTTACGACCAGGTACAGGTGAAACTCGAAAAATTAGAATATCGTGCAAAAGTCCATTTATTTTATGCAAATTAAAAGGAATTGCAATTAATGCAACTTAAAATTAGAATTTTGTGAAAAGGTTCAATATTCTAAGCTGAAAGTGTTACATTCTAGTCAGCTAAATAATCCATACCCCCTGAGCAAAGGGTACCTCAAAATTGTGACTTTGGGGTTTCATAAGCTGTAAGCCATAATCATCAAAATGATAACAAATAAAGGCTTGAACTATCTCGCTTTGCATGTAATGAGTCTCATATATTAGTTTCACCTTTTAAGTTGCATTACTGAAAAAAATGAACTTTGCACGTTATTCTAGTTTTTCGAGTTTCACCTGTATATTACACATATATAAAGGTACGACCAGGCCTATGGCACCTATATTAAGACACCATCAGGAATATGACACATATATAAAAGGATGAGCAGGCTTGTTATACAGATATAAAACTATGGTCAGTCATATTACACAAATATAATTGAACGACCTGCAATAGCCAGGGGCAGTTTACCCCCTTAGATACCTCCATCAGTGCGCTACCTATATCAGCCCAGCAGTGCTCTTGAGTTATCATTGCAGCAGGTCACCAGGTCGGCCATCAGTAACTGCCTATTAGGCCAGTTGTATTAAAATAAGACAAAATAGCGCAAACTATATATTGTTTTTACTTATTTCACTAAATTAAACAGAAAAAAGATACAGCTCTGAAATTTGGAATATAGCTCTTAAATAATACTTTTCACCTACCATTCATTATCTGTTTTGTCACCTACCTGAGCGCTGAACATTGCATTGTGTTTATATTTTACAGGCTCAAAGGACACGGATGGAAAACCTAAAAAACGCACATCGGTAAATATTCTAATTCTAATTATTACATGGCAAAGGTCTTGTGAGGTGATTCCCCCTTTAAGAGGACCTGTGGCCATGTAATGCAGTGTAATCTGCAGGCACTATGTAATAGAGCAGGAGGAGCTGAGCAGACTGATATATTGTTTTATGAGAAAAGATTCAGTAAAACTTGTAGTTTATATATTTATATTTCTTATCTTTCTAACTTCAGTTGTAAACATATTATAAGTGACTGATGACATTCCCTTTGTAAGGGATCATGTACACGAATGTGTGCCGGCTGTTCTGTGTATTGGGGACCGCAATTGCGGTCCCAATGCACGTGCAACATCCGTGCGACCACCGCAGACGGATCCAGACCCATTTACGTGATCCGTCCACAAAAAAGTATGCATGCACTGCTTTTTTTGCAGTGCGGAGGCACGGCCAGAAACACCACGGAAGCACTCCGCAATACGGCCAGCACACAGTCATGTGCATGAGCCCTAAGTGTGTATACAAAGACAACTGTCAGTCACTGATAGATGGACACGGGGCAGAGATATAAATGTATAAATTACAGGTTTTACAGAATATTTTCCTGTACAACTATATACAGTACCTTGCAAAAGTATTCACCCCCTTGACTTTGGGATGGTGTTTTTTGGGTGATGCGTTGGGTTTGCGCCAGACATAGCGTTTTCTTTGATTGTCGAAAAGTTCAATTTTAGTCTCATCAGACCAGAGCACCTTCCTCTATACATTTTGGGAGTCTCCCACATACCTTTTCGCAAACTCACAATGTGCCTTTTTATTTTTTACTGAAAGTAATGGCTTTCCTCTGGCCACTCTGCCATAAAGCCCGACTCTATGGAGCGTATTGCCTATTGTCGTTCTATGTACAGATACTCTAGTCTCTGATGTGGAACTCTGCAGCTCCTCCAGGGTTACCTTAGGTCACTGTGCTGCATTTCTCTGATTAATGCCCCCCTTGCCCGGTCCATGAGTTTTGGTGGGCGGCCGTCTCTTGGCAGGTTTGCTGTTGTGCCATGTTCTTTCCATTTGGTTATGATAGATTTGATGGTGCACCTGGGGTTCATCGAAGATTTGGATATTTTTTTTATAACCAAACCCTGACTTACACTCCTCAACAACATTGCCCCTTACTTGTTTGGAGAGCTCCTTGGTCTTCATGGCAGTGTTTGGTTAGTGATGCCTCTTGTTTAGGTGTTGGAGTCTCTGGGGCCTTTCAAAAAAGGTGTGTATATGTAATGACAGATCATGTGACACTTAGATTGCACACAGATGGACATTATTTCACTAATTATGTGACTTCTGAAGGTAATTGGTTGCACCAGAGCTTTTTATGGGCTTTCTAACAAAGGGGATGAATACATACGCAGTTTACGCACATGCCAATTTTCTGTTTTCTATTTCTAAACAATAGATTTATTTATATATTTTTCTCATTTCATTCAGCAACTAAAATTCAGATTAGGCTGTAATGTAGCAAAATACGAAAAAAGTCAAGGGGGGGTGAATACTTTTGCAAGGCACTGTATATATCAATCTTTTCAGCTCCTCTTGCTCTATAACATGCAGATTGCATTTTATTATATTTTAAATTACATTTCATTTCATGGTGACTGGTTCTCTTAAACGTTTAATCTGGTAACCTTTCACCGTGAGTAAATTTATATGCCACATCAGCCATTGTATTGAAAATAAGCGATATAAAAATACTGGACCTCAAAGATACTCGTTGAGTGGATTTCGCACCAAAAAGCTGCTAGATAGTCGCACACAAACCCATTGTTCGCCATTGGAGGCTGTTGATGTTCGTGCAGTTTCTCCACAACTGTGGTCTTTCTTGGCTCAGTTGCAGCCATAAACTGTGAGCTCCCATTAAAAACTACAGGACGGCAGTCTAACAGTCTAACCAGCCCCTAACCAGTAGCTGCAAAACGCAGCCAGGAGCCCCAGGGCACAGGTGTGCAAAGTGATCTTCAATACCATGCGGAGGCCGCAGCATTCACCAGAGCTTTGCAGCCTCTTTAAACAGCTGATGGGGGTGCTGGGAGTCAGACCTCCACTGATCAGATATTGATGACCTATCCTGATGATGGTCCATCAGTATCAAAATCTTGGACAAGCCCTTAGACCTCCAATCATCTTATACTCATCTCTTTCTCCTGCGAAGTTCTGGTCCAGTGGGGATGTGGTAGTATCAAGTATTTAACCTCTACAGCAATCATGGTCTTCAGTGGTCTACTGCTGAGGTCACTGATTGACTACAGCAGTCATGGGTTGTACACCTGCATGTCACAGTGTCGGTGACATGTACAGTGCCGGGATACAGCAGTATGTAGCATAATTATATTCAGGGGGCCCAGTAAGCATAGCAGTATTCTATTCAGGGGCATTGTGTGTGTAGAACTATTATATTCAGTTTGAGTACATAGCATTATTATATCCAGGGCACACAGTGTGTGTAGCATCGATTTATATTCAGGGGCATTGTGTATAGTAGTATTATATTCGGGGCATGGTGTAAAGCAGCATTAAATTCAGGGGGAATTTTTAGATGTGGAAATAGACTCAGCGATAATGTCCCTTAAAAATTGTATTTTCGGCACTGTATTTTAAAAAGTTTAAGAATATTTTAGCACCTCAATTTAAATGTTTATGCAATTATATTTTCCAAGGGGGCAGATATGCTTACTGCCTTACAGTGATCCCTAAACCTGATAAGGCTCACTCTAGTCCTGCAAATTACCTTCCCATCTCCCTTCTCTTACTTTTTACATCTATACTAACTAAACGCCTTAATGGCAACCGCCTTGCTTTAATACGCTTTGACCAAGTAGGGTTTATTCCAGCTCAGCAAGCACCAGATAATGTGTGGAAGGTGTGTAATATCCCGAAATAATCAATGATTATTTCGGGAGCCTTTTTATGTCCTATACAAACTCTTTATACCACTCCCACTTTCTTAAATTGCCCACAAATTCTGCAGTTCCTATCCATATTAGTTGAGGCACATCTCAGGGTTGCCCCCTTTCTCCGGACCATTTTGCTTTGGCTATTAAAAAGTTGGCCATAATGATCTGTACTAATCCAAACATAACAGGGGTGATGACCGGATCTCCCAAATACAAAGTAAGGGGGTCATTTATTAATAATCCCTACGCTGGTGGTGGATCCACCGAAGTTATGTAGAGGCATCAGTCTCATCCACTGCAGGTCTAAATCTATGCTAGCAAGGAAGCAAACAGGCGTAGAAAATGATAAACGAGATGGGCCTGGAGGCCTGCACCCTCTCTGTTCATGCCACGCCCCTTTTTTAGACCTGGCGGGAGTGGGGAAAGTTGCATTCTGCGACACATATGTGTCCAAAAACTGGTGAATATCAATAAATGACCCCCTAAGTCTTTTTTCAGATGATATGTTCCTTACTATTACACATTCCTTAACTACATTACCTAATTTATTGGACTGGTGGTCGTTTTTCATGCCTGAGTATCAATACTGCTAAATAATAGATCTTACATTGTAATACATTCACTTCAGTTCACGACTTAATCACTATCAACTTTAGTGTCAAAAACCAAGATCATTATCTTCCTTATTTAGGGATTAATTTACTGAAAACTCTCAACGCCACTGTTATGTGGAACTCCACCTGTCTCATCCCTAAACTCTACTAAGCCGATCAAGACCACAGATATCTTATTATGTAGAAAAATATCTTTATTAGAAACATACTTGTGCAACAGCACAATAAACAGGAGTAAAGTGCAGGAGAGTAAGTAGATGTTACAAATGACACACCTGATACAGAGAAAATTATTTTGGCTGGGGATCAGAGCACTGCAAATCACATTGAATCAATTATATCGGATTATATGCAGTAATTGTATACAATTGTACAAAGCTACATCTATGGGTATATATTCTTTATATATGCAGATCTAAACTGTCTCAGATATCTAACAATAAGAGTTTGGCCATGGCAGGGATCGCATGAAATGCCCAATCCAAAAATATGGAATGATAAGCAATATCATGCGATAACCGCAGCTAGGCCCAAACAATATTGTCAAAATAATGAAAATATATACATAGATAGTTGTATCAAACAGTCATGAATCTAGGGATAAACAGTTGGAGGTCCTATGCACAATTGCAAACAACAATATCAGGACATACCCATAGTAGCGCAGTGTGAACAGACCCCAGTCAAATCATCCCTAAACTCTGCCAGGAACTGCTTACCTGGAACTTTCCTACTCTTTCGTGGATGGGCAGAATAGACTATCAAAATGGTTACCTTACTTCGAATACTGTATTATTTTCATTCCCTTCTTGTACCTATCATGGCCCAGTACAGTGGCACAGAAGGATCATTTCCACAGGTTCTGAACCTGATGAAGGAGCATGTTCAGCCCTGAAACACATTGTTCTTGTCTCAATAAACCTGTTGAAACAATCCTTCCATGGCACTGTAGTGAGCAGTGGCACGGTACCTTCTTCATTCCTCTGCTACTGCATCAGGTCTAGCCATTAGACTGGAGCTAGCGCGCACAGAAGCCTGAAGTGGACATATTTTAAAGCCCTGATTTTTGCACAACCTATAAAGGTTAGCACCCATTTGACAATGTGTTTGTCCTTCAACCATGAGGTCCTACTCACTGTGCTTCTTTTTCCCTTATTGCATCATAATACACATGTCTGCTACTACAGAACATCACTTTACTCTAGACATCTCAGCTGCTGCAGAGCATCATGATATACAGCTCAGCTGTAGAACCTCCTAATGCACATCTCAGGTGCTGCTGAACCTCATAATAGACACATCAGAGGCTGAAGATTACTGTATACATAGCTACTGCAGGACATCACGGTACACACGTAGCTGCTGCAGAACATCACGATTAGGGATGAGCGAATCGACTTCGGATGAAACATCTGAAGTTGATTTGCATAAAAATTCATTCTAATACTGTACGGAGCAGGAGCTCTGTACAGTATTAGAATGTATTGGCTCCGATGAGCTGAATTATTAATTACAATAATTATAATAACTTAATAAATTAATTTGTACTGTAAAAAAAATTTCCCGAGCTCGTCTATCTGAGTGTCCTCTAGTTCCCAGGGGGTTGTTCTAGAAATAAGTATACTAACTCCCCTAGATTTCAACGTGGAGTAACAGCTATGATAGGCATCAGGATACCAAGGTGATTGAAAGTGGGTCTCCTGTATAAACGCCACATGTACCTTTTTGCTCCACAGGAGCCGGAGGATGGAGGATCTCTTCTCCGTGTGTTCAGGCCGTTGGCATTAATGGAAGTGAAGGTGTTGGCGGACATAATCACGGTCTAAAAGAGAGGGAGAAGGGAAAAGAAAGTAAGGTGGGGGAGGGGGGGTGGATTGCAAGAGGGAAAAGGGGCAATCACACAAAAATTTTGCTTAAGGAGCTAAATACCCAATCCAGCTAATTCGGAGCAGGTAATAAGGCAAGCAAAACAGAACCGATAAAATAAACTGTGGAAAATTCCACTAAACGAAGATGCTGACAAATGAGCAGGTCAGGAGACACAATCTTTTGGGGGGAGAGGTTAGGCAGTGAAAAGTGCTACCCATCTCCTGGATCAGATACCTCTAATATAAATATATATATTCAGCAGGCTGAATCTCAGCCTGCATTTGTGGGAGGGGCGAATGGCTTCAAAAACACCGCCATCCAGTTGACGAGGTACGCGCGAATTCTGATGCGTTTCGTGCGCAAGCTGACATGGCTGGCCATAAAACACAACTTCCACATCTAATGCACCCACATTCAGGGCATCAAGAATGTAGCAGCAGATGCGTTGTCCGGCTTTAATCTAACCGTTTTCTTTCAGGTCATGCCACAAGCCGAAAGGATCGGAATCACCCCCCCCCCCCATTCCCCCCGAAATTCGAGTCACTGATTTTGGATTAGGCAGGCACATATCAGGGGCTCAGGCAATTTATCCACAAGTCCCTTTCTGCAAACTCAGCTAGAAATTATCAAGCGGGTTGGAAATCCTTCAAAGTTTTCTCTTATCTTCATCCCAGGGGTAACACGGACCAAGTCACCTTCATCATAGCTTTTCTGGCTTTCTGCTGCAAAGTCCTCCACCTATCATACAACACCATTAGGTTGTATTTGGCAGGGGTTCAACATCATCTCATGATTATTCATCCTGGCAGCAGCTCCATCTTTTCTTCACAAGCCATAAAAGCCACATTGTGCGGCATTCAAAAAAGCTCCACAAAATCAGAACCCACCAGACAACCCCTTTCTGGGGAACTGTTCAGGAAACTATATTCCTCCCTAGACGGCAACCCTTTCGGGCTATTCAAAAGCACCATTCTCAAGGCCGCCCTCTACCTATTTTCTATGGCTTTCTCAGACCCCGGGAATTCACTAGCATCTCCCCTCACCATTCAGGTCCAGTATTTAACCAGCTCGTCCGCAAACAAGGTCATTTTATCTATATATTACCCATATTTAAGACCTTCCAGGTAGGGCCCCCCCGTGCAGGTAGAGTATTTTCCGATCAGCAACCCATGGTGTCCGGTGGCAGTCCTTAATAAACTATTAGCCACTCTGGGTATCCAGGCACCAGACAGCCCCTTGCTTCCCTTCCCGTCACGTCCGCTTTAATCCACACAGTTTGTCAAGCACATGCGTAGCCTCCCGTCAGGGTTAGGGTACAACCCCAGGGTCATCTCAGGCCATTCCTTTAGAATTGGAGCCGCCTCCGCTGCTTCCAAGCACGGGGTTCTGGCTCACATCATTCACAAGATGGGACGCTGGCAGTCGTCATGCTTCTCTCGTTATATTCAGCATCCCAAAGATGAGATTGCTAGAGATTTTTCCACTCTGGTCTTGTAAGAGATTGTTTCAATAAACTAATACCTACTCTCATGCTGTTCCCCCTTTATTTGCCTACCCTCGTACATGGCTAAGGGCACACCGCTAGCCTTTGTAGTTAGGTGAGGTAGTTAGTTCTCGCAATTTAGGGGCGTTCACCATAGCCCGGACCACAAATTCAGCAGGCTGAATCTCAGCCTTTGTGGCAGGGGCGAAGGGCTTCAAAAACACCGCCATCCAGTTGACGGGTGCACTTGTTCTGATGCCCCACCCTCCACTCCCCCTTTTTCTTAAATCAATTCTCAGGGTATGTCCCCTTTATTTGCCTACCCTCGTACATGGCTAAGGGCACACCACTAGCCTTTGTAGTTAGGTGAGGTAGCTGGTTCTAACATTTCAGGGGCATTCACCGTAGCCCGGACCACAAATATTTATATATATATATATATATATATATATATATATATATATATATATATATAGATCCAGAGATAAGCGGCAGCACGTCCAAAAAAGCTTGGCGGGTGCAAATTCCTCAGAAGGACGGACAATCCCCCACAATATATAAATCCCAGAGAAGAGGCAGCACTCCTGAGCTAAGTGGTGATGATCCAATTTATTCCAAGGCAACGTTTCAGCCTACTTGACAAAGCTTGACAAAGGCCTCATGGAGTAGGCTGAAACGTTGCCTTGGAATAAATTGGGTCATCACCACTTAGCTCAGGAGTGCTGCCTCTTCTCTGGGATTTATATATATATAAATATATATATATATAGATAGATATTGTAGGGATTTGTCCCAATGGTAGCCTTCAGATAATAACACAGCAGCAGCCTTTTAGCGGTGAAAGTAAAGTAACGAATGTCTTTTATTCTCGGCAAACAATAAAGCAATAAACGGCAGTGATTGGCTTGCTCCAGCCGACACTTTAAGAAACAATACAGTCCCTTATCTTATTGAATCACACAGGTACACGGGGTGTATGTGGACCTCGCTTTGGCCTCAGTCTTTCGGCAGAGCCGCTCCAGCTCAGACTCTGATCACACCGCTATCCAGAGCTCCTCAGTCAGATAGGTAATCTACCCCACCTGACACTGCTGGCTGTCTTTTGTAAGCCAGTCAAAACCCAGCCTGGACTGTGGGGAGTAGTCACCCACCCAGCACTATGACTACTCCCAGTAAGAGCCGTCCCAGATTAGCTTTTCACAGCTATGCTAACTACCAAAGCGTCGACCAGCTACTGCTGCTGAGACATACAATACTGGCTCTTACTAGGCCAGGAACCTCGGTGACACACATCTCCCATCAATAATGGTCCCTTGTGCCTTCCTACTATATATATAAATATATATATATATACATACTGTAAAAGAAATATAGGAATTGAAAACATGATAACAGCTGGAGGTTGTCAGTCCAAGTGATTGAGCAATAGAGAACCAATACCAAAGGTAGAAACGGGCCAGTGGGTCATGATTACCCCATCTTGACCCCAACTAAACAAGCCCTACTAAGAGCTAAGCCCTAGCAACAGAGGCCATAGGAGGTTCAAGCACAGCCCGTGGTCACTGTGACAGTCTCCATAGGGGCTTCCCTCGCAGGCACAAGAGTCAAGGAGGAGTGTCCCCATTGAGACTTGCCACACTCACGCTGAGGGAGTAGATGCTCCTGTGGTGAAGAAATAGGGACATACAGCCAGTCTGGTAGAGATATGGTTGGGACATCCAGTAGGAGAGCGAGATCCTAAACTTGATCCGTGGAATGGAGAGCAAAAGTGATTCTATTTTTGTGGATGATGAGATGGAATGGGTGGCCCCATCGGCATGTGGCCCCAACTTCGGTGACTGTCTGTAGAAGAGGCTTGAGGAGGCGTCTCATTGTTAGCGTACGTCTACAGACATCTGGCAGTAAAGTGGATCTGTGCACCAGCATTGATGGTGGAGCCCTTTCTCCAGGCCTGTTGCAAAATCTCTTTCTCTCTGAAAAAAATTTACTTTACAGAGGACATCCCTGGCTGCAGGGTTATCGGGGCGCCTGGGGCCCAGGACACAATGGACTCTATTTAACTCTATTCCCGCATCCACAGGTCTGGATAGAAGGGTGTTGAAGACTGTGATCACTGCCGAGCGCAACTCAGTGGCCAATACAGTTTACAGAATCCCATACAGATTGATGTTTCGGCGACCTCTATTTTCCTGGTCATCCAATTAAAGTAATATATGTCTATTCATAGTGTGCTGCTGTGCAAGAGTTTATGTAGAGAGTCGAGTGTCCAAAGCTGAGGTGGTTTGTTCCTGAGAGGTCAGTTAAGTAGAAAAGTTAGCAAGGTCTGTCTTTATTAATGTGATGGCCTGTTCCTGTTTAGATCCGACCCTGAGTATCATGGCTTCCAGGTAATTTTAGTGGGTAGGTTGCTGAGAAGTGACCAAATATATTTAAGCTTTGGGCAACTGCAGTGTCTGCTGTGGGAGGATGAGGCTGAGGAGGAGGTCTCAGAGGTGTCCAACAAGACAGGGGTATGAAAGATAGCCGGCCTGGGTGGGAAGTCTAGAGTAGAGTCCACCATAACAGTGGGCCTGCACTCAGGAACCTGGCATAAACTCCTGTGCATTAGGAGAGAGAGAGGGTGGCAGGGCTACAGTCTGTGGGGTCGAGTCCCTATAGTGAGTGGCCCCCTGCATAATGCCCAGTCCGTAGTCCGATGAGGCGGTCGGCCCTTGCATTGGAGGGATAGCTGATAGTTCTAGTAGAGAAGCACTCACCTGACCTGGTACAGACGAATGGGGTCCCTGCAGCAGTTAGTCAATCTTGCGGTGCCAGAGACAGAAGCTCCAGTGTTGGTCCTGCCATGGCATGAATCGGAGAGGCCGCAGGGTCTGCTGATGCTGCATTCAGTGTGAGGCTGCAGCTTGGTGCTGAGGGAGCTGCCACGTGATCCCTGTCCCATACCAAGTTGGATTCCATAGTGGGGCACAGCGGCACCAAAGATGGGCTAAAATACCAGGCCGCTTGAAGCACCAGTGCCGGAAAAGTGGATCCCCACCATCCAGAAGGCCTGGCCGTGCTTTCTGGTGCAAGCTCTGAAGGGTGTGTGTTCACAGCAGCATACTCAGGCCACGTCCCCGCCGTTCATTCATTTCTATGAGTGTGCCGAAAATAGCTAAGCGCTGGCTCGGCTATTTCCGTAAGCCCCATAGAAGTGAATGGAGCTGTCCTATTCTTTTCAATTGGACTTCTGAAAATAGTTGTGCATGTCGCTCAGCTATTTTCGGCACTCCCATAGAAATTATTGGAGGGTAGCTGCACATGCATGGTGCACCGTCCATCACTTTGTGGGCTTTGTTCTAACGACAGGTGTGGTTCCAAGAGGTGGTACCTGCACCTATTAGACATTGGGGTCATATCCTAGCGATATGCCCCAATGTCCAAGATGAGACAACCTTTTTAAGCTGAATTTACACAGATTATCAGGAACATATGTTCCTACGAATGCTTTTCCCCAATAATCTGCCTATCTAAAGGTGCTAAAGATCAATCCAATGAATAAATGAAATGAACTGGAATGACAGCAAGAGGTGCACAGAGGCATACTTCTGCATGGATGGATCTTCTGATTAGAATGGCATTTAGTGATCTATTGTGCACTGCAAGTGAAACTGGACATTACATCCCAAGCCTAGGGATGTAAACAGAAGGGCACATTTACTATTGTGTCTGCGTCTGTTTTTTGTCTACAAAATGCTGTTTTAGACAGTCTTATTTTTTTAGTTGCATTTACTACTGAAATTGTGCCTGTTTTGGAGCACTTTGCGCCTTCTTCAACTATTTAGATTTTTTAAACTAATTCAGAAGTTTTCTACCTTTTGCGACTTTTTCCGACCTATTTATGTAGTTGTGCCTTTTTTGTGCCTGAATCTGTTGCAAAAACAGTATAATTTCTATTCCACCCCAGAGCTCGCATACTTTTCTTTGTCTTTTTCCAGTGGTTAATTGTGAATTATTATTTTTTTTGCATTAGAAGTCACATTTTCCAGGAGGCATGTGACTTTTCTCAGCAAAGATGCAACTTTTTAATGAAGAGGTGTTTGTACATTACTGGACTGACTAAAAGCCAAGTGTCCAGCTACAGGTGTTCCATTGACCTCACTCCACTGCTATCAAAGGCTATCGTGGTCAGGGCTGGGACAAGGTCCACCACCAACAGAGGCTGAGGGGGAATCTGTGGATCCACAGATCCCCCCTCCCTATAACAGGGTCCGTGTAGGAATGACCCCCAATACAAGGGGTGAGTCTGTGGGGTTGTATCTGCTTTTTTGATGACAGCGCCAGCGGGGCCCGTGCAGTGACTGTATTCTACTACCCCCCCCCCACACACACACACACACACTGTATATAATCTTAACTATATAACTGTAGTTAAGATTAGGTGTAGTAGAATACAGTCACTGCACGGGCCCTGCTATCATTATGAAATAGCATATGTGACCCCCACCTCTTTTATTGGTGGTCATTCAGTAAATTAACCCTGTTTTGGGGGGGTGGGGGGGGGGTGTCTGTGGATGACAAATATGTGTCATCCACACATTCTCCCCATAACAGGGTTCATTTAGTGAATGACCACCCAAATTGTGGTGACCCAATACATGGGAGTTGCATCTGCAGAGCTTTTGTATAATGCCACCCCACACTGTAGTGTCCCCCACACAGTAATGTCCGCCACACTGCCCCCCACACAGTAATGTCCCCCACACCCCCCTCAACCACACAGCAGTGCCCCCACATAGTAATTTGTCATTCTCCCCCCCTCTTGTCATAATCCCCTCTTCTTGTTATGCTCTTTCTGCCCCCTGTCATTCTCCCCCATCTTTTCATGCTCTTTATACCCCCCCCATGTTGTCATGCTCTTTCTGCCCCCCCCATGTTGTCATGCTCTTTCTGCCCCCCCCCATGTTGTCATGCTCTCTCTTCTCCCCCCATGTTGTCATGCTCTTTCTGCCCCCATGTTGTCATGCTCTTTCTGCCCCCATGTTGTCATGCTCTTTCTTCTCCCCCCCCCATGTTGTCATGCTCTTTCTTCTCCCCCCCCATGTTGTCATGCTTTCTGCCTCTGCATGGTCTGCCCCTCCGCGGGTACAGGAGGAGGAGCTTTTGTCACCTGTACCGAGCCGACTGACTTGAAGTGCAAACTGTGTGCGCACTTCCTGTCAGTCCGGCCGGGTACAGGAGACTGATGCTCTCTGTACCTGCGGACCAGACAGAGCTCGGTCACGCTACAATCAGGGAATGACAGGAGGGAGCGCTGAGCGGTTCCCCCCTGTCAGTCCCTCTCCCTCTGGCCGGCCCCTGCCTGCGCCCTGAGGCTGGAGCGCCCTGAGGCTGGAGCCTCCCTAGCCTCTGTGTCGGCCCGGCCCTGATCGTGGTGCACAGCAAGTTGGTAATGGAGGCTGGAATAGAGGTCTGCCCTCCTATGCGATCAGTCCTGCTTTTGTCTTGTACACAATGATAGCTGGAGATTGGTCTGGAGAGCATTTGGGCAACACCATGAAGAGGCCTTTACAAGGGAATGTGATACTGATCCCACTCCCAGGACTATGGTGTAGGGTGGCATAATGTATGGTAGTCGGACCCCTTTTATTATCACTTAAGGTACACTAACAACTTGGCATTACATTGATTTAGTTGTGGAACCAATGGTACAACCTTTTCTCCAAAGTGTCCCGGGAGCAGTTTTAAAACAGAGGAACGCTAGGCTGCATGTTGCTCGTGCAATTGTGAGCAGCCTGAATGACTTAAACGTGCTACCATGGACTTTAGCATCTCTGGACTTGTCTTCCCTTAATCATTTCTGGGAAATCATTGTTCGCCAATTGCAAAGGGAGCTGCCAGTAGCGGATCTTGATGATTTGTGTGCCCAAGTGCATTCAGTATGGCAGAACATTCCTCAGACAACCACTTATAACCTCTGTGATAGCATGACAAGGCATGTCATTGTGTGTGTTTCTGTGTGTGGTGCCCATACTCGATACAGAATAAATCTTTTTTGATATAATTTGTATAGTTACCTCTTACTCTAGCACCGTTTTCAACGCCACTGGTCTGGTTCTCCTGCTGCTGCTTGTTTACAAACTGCAGTGGCGGTATACGGTACATTGCCGCTGCAGCGAGTCACTGTCCTCAATAGTCTACCGCAGAGGACAGTGATTGGCTGCATTACATGTTCTATACCCCATGTCACTATTGCAATCTTGTATATAAACACAAGGAGGAAGATCGGAGCTGCAGCGCTGAGAATGTCAGGGGAGAGGCAGGAGATAATTCTTTGTTTTACAGCATTATTGGGTCCCGTTCCGTAATTTTTCGGAACGGGTGCAGACCCATTCATTTTCAATGGGGCCGCAAAAGATTCGGACAGCACATTGTGTGCTGTCCACATCCGCACTTCCGTCCCCGCAAAAAAATAGAACATGTCCTATTCTTGTCCGCAATTGTGGACCGCAAAACACTTGCAGATGTCTGAATGGACCCTTAGTGGCATGGGTCAAATATTTAGCTAAGGCTGAGGACACATCACCATAGCTTTCCATTCTTCTGATCCGTCAGAAGAAGAGAGGGGAAAAAAAATGATCCAGTAAAAAAACGGATCCTGTAGCCCTTAGGGTACTTTCACACTAGCTTTGTTGGATTCCGGCAGGCGGTTCCGTTGCCGGAACTGCCTGCCGTATCCAGAAGTCCGTATGCAAACGGATGTCATTTTTTTCCGGATACGGATCCGTCTAGCAAATGCATTGAAATACCGGATCCGTCTATCTGGTGTCATCTGGAAAATCGGATCCGGTATTTATTTTTTCATATTTTTAAAGGTATGCGCGGAACCAGATTTCCTGAACACTTGGTACCGGATCCGGCATTAATACATTTCAATGGAAATTAATGCCGGATCTGGCATTCCGGCAAGTGTTTTGGAATTTTGGCTGAAGAAAATACCGCAGCATGCTGCAGTATTTTCTCCGGCCAAATACCGTAAAAGGGACTCAACTGAAGACATCCTGATGCATACTGAACGGATTGCTTTCCATTCAGAATGCATTAGGACAAAACTGATGTGTTTTTTAACACTAGTGTGAAAGTACACTAAAAAACGGATCTCAGAAGGAAATGGCTCAAACGAATGACAACAGGGTCCTTTTTTTTACAGGATCCCGTTTTTTTTCTCTCTCTCTCCCTTCTTCTGACGGATCAGAAGAACAGAAAGCTAAATGGTGATGTAAATGCACCCTAAGGGTACTTTTACACTAGCGTTACAGTTTTCCGGTATTGAGCCCCTATGATGGAACTCAATACCGGAAAAAGAACGCCTTAGTTTTGTCCCCATTCAATATCAATAAGAACAAAACTAAATGCTCCAAAATGCATTCCATTCCGTTTAGTTGCGTACCCAGACCGGAGAACAAACCGCAACATGTTGTATTTTGCTTTCTGTCCTGGGAAAAACGGATCCGTCATGACCCCTAATGCAAGTCAATGGGGATAGATCCATTTTCTCTTACACAATTTGCCACAATAGAAAACAGATCCGTCCTCCATTGACTTTCAATGGAGTTCAAAACAGATCTGTTTTGGCAATGTTAAGAAAGCGGAGCGAAACGTACGTCGGGGTAGGCTCTCCTCTCTGCTCGGAAGCCCGTGTCCTCCTTTCCAAGTGTCTCTCAGGTATATTGTGATGGAGCGTATGTGTCTTGTTGCTGTACTGTGTGTGTGCTGTTGCTCATCAGGTTAGCTCAGTTAAGCACTGCTCCAATTCATATATGTTTGGTATTGAGGGTGTGTTGGTTTCTGTCAACACTGTGAAAAGGGTTTTCTTCACCCTATATAGGAGGGGCAATCGGGATTTTCTATGCATGGGAGGGGAGCCATATGTCTTGGCTACTATTTGTGTTACAGGGTTCTATATATTTGAGTGGCTCACGCTGGATGTCTATGAAATGGGTGCTACAAATCCTGGGTGGCCTCACCTCTCCAATAAAATTTGTTCAAAAAGTCTTCTATGTAGGACGAGCACACCTCATATGGATCCCAAATGGATAGAGGTTTTTTATGTAATATTTGGAATTTTGAATCAACTAGCTTTTTATAAAAATGCTATTTATTACATAAAATACAATAAAACCATATAGTTAAAATGCTGTATATACTCTATACTACAGACACTGGTTCGTTAGTTATGGTCAGTGAATTGATATTGGTCCCCTTTGTACAGTATAAGGTAGGATGGCAATCAGGTGTCACTAGTCCATCATCTCCTTATTTGCCATGTATTAGCAATTAAAAGCTGTTATCAATTGGAAAGAATGATAAAGTTTGAAAAAAAAAATAAAAATTGGAAAAATAATAAAAATAAAAATAAGAGTAGGAGAGATATCTATTGAAAAAATGTATATGAGTTGGGAGAGATATATATGAAGCTGTTCCTTCTTTCTTATTAGCAAGGTGCACTATATATTAGTTAATCGTAGTACTTCTCTCTTAAGTCTCGTTGGTGGTTATGTATAGGTGGGTATATATGGGTGACGACCGTACATCAAAAGTCCATCATCCTATTCACCCCTTATGGATATCGATAGTCTCTGTCCCACGTTCCTTCATATAAAGTGCACTGTGCATATATGGATCATTAGTAGTTCATGGTTTCCTTATTTTAGATATCCTCCTTTATCACAACAGATTATATAGAGTCAAGGTTAGTGTAATCTGCGTCTCTCCAATATTGCCAATAAGTTCTTACTCGGGTACCCGTCTGTAAGTTCAAGGGAGCAAGCCGCGGCTACCACTGGCGTCCCACGTGGTGTGCTGCGCGGTCTTGCCTTACCTCCTCCGGCGTTTCTGTGCAGTCTTTCACAATGACACGTATTGCTGTTACCGGTCGGACTTGGGGGCGCTCCTGGAAAGTGTGCTGCGGGGGTCTCAAGGCACCAGACGCGTTTTGGGACTGAGCGTCCCTTCCTCAATGGTGAAGACCACCCCGCATATGTTCCTGGGTTATATAGTCTCCGTTAGTGTTCCATTGGTGTAATACAAAATCTGGCATGGATTGAGTCCAGTATGTTTTTCAGGGAGAATTTGTTAGTATTAGGGCTCTTTTTGTATATTCCTCTATTTTTGATCAGCATACAGACAATATAGAGCATATATACAGATGTGTTATTATAAAAACATACAAATATAATTCAATATAAAAATGCCGTAAATATTATATAGTACTAAGAAAATTATAATCATATTAATAAGAATTCCATCTGTAAATTGTTAATAAATAGACAGGTATACCATATTTATGAGATAAATATAAATATTGTAGCAGTATAGGTTACTATAATAAAAGGGAAATGTAAACCATTTTAGTCAAAAAGAGTGAACGAGGGCACTGCCCTGTGCCTGTAAAACACGTGTGAGGACTCCACAATGGAGTTGTGTTTTTACAGGCACAGGGCAGTGCCCTCGTTCACTCTTTTGACTATTTATTGAATCTATTTTCTGGGTGAGCACGCCCGGGTGTATAGGACCTGTCGTCGACGTCTGTGAGAACCATGGCTGAAGACACGACTCCGAGTTTGATAACAGGCAGAGAAGGGGCAGACTCGTTTTTCATGGACTGCAATTCAAAGGACATTTTACAATCTTGCAGCACTAGAACTTTGGAGAACAAGGTCCTACAATTGGCCGACAAGGAGGTGCGTCTTTTTTGGACTTTAAACTCTCTGAAATCTTATGAGAGTGGACGAGTTCCACGCGGTTTACGCATCTACAAGGAGTTGGCACAATTTGAAGAGGATCCCTCCTTTATTAACGAATGGAAGGAATTGCATCTAGGCTTTTCCTTAAAAATCTTGCAAACTGTGTTGAATAGGAATGAGCAGGAGTACGACACAATCAATACCGACCTACAAAGAGCGAAGGAAGAGTTAAAAACTCGACTATCCGAGACCCAGTGGGTAGCCTTTGAGAAACGCATGAATAGAAAATTGATAGTAACACAAACAGAAATAAAAGAGAAAAAGAGGGATAAATTCCTACGCGACAAGACAGACTACGACACGGGTCGGGTGTTTGATTGGCAAAGAAGGAGACCAAGGAGACGACGTCCTTTCATAAAGAGGTCCAAAAGTGATTACTGGACGACGGATTCAGAATCCAGCGCATCGGATGAACCCACCAACCAACCCCCGAAACCCCATGGTAATCCCCTTTAGGAGGAGAACAAGGAGAGGGGGCCGGAGAAGAAAACGTACGCAGGTCAGCGCGCAAAAAGAAACAAGTGTCGTGGGGGGCTTGAATCAGCCTGAAGACGGATCTCCGAACATTGTCATCAATATCAGTAATGTCGAGTTGCCCTCGGACTGCACCTCAGTCCTGAATCTGGGACTGGGGTTCAGTCCGATGGAACAATTCGATAGGACTCTGTTCGAAATTGACTTATTCAAAAATGTCCGTAAATTATATCTGAAGAAACATTTCTATAACATCCCCTTTCATCAGGGTAAGAAGAGAGAAGGGGACAAACCAGTGCACCTTAACCCTATGGGGTACAATATCACTGAACCCTTCGATATGCAAGAGACTGAATGTCTTGAATTGTTAACAGGCATGAATCTTAAACCTGACAATATACCTAGTCCTGAGCAGAGTGATTTCCGAGGTGGTGTGCCATCTTCATTTTGTCCCCCTATGCCCGCAGGTTCGGTGATTGATGTGTTCCATGAAAGGATTTTGAGAGATACGAAGGCTCTGTTATACCCTAAGGGTAGGGGAATTTGAGTAAAAAGCAGTTAGCGGCCTTACAGTGGTTACGGAACTCGGAGCTCATCATCAAGCCTGCGGACAAGGGAGGCAATATTGTAGTCATGTCACAGGAGTATTATATGGCTGAGGCAGGGAGACAATTAGATGATGCTTCTACTTATGTTAAGCTGCCTTCGGACCCAATACCTAGCATTAGCAACAGGCTGATGGCATTATTGCGGAGGTACATTGAGGCGGGCGTCCTACAGGGCAATACCATTGATAAATTAGTCCCTCCCGCCCCTAGCAAGCCAGCTTGGTATTTCCTCCCTAAGGTGCATAAATCACTGACCCAGCCCCTGGACGGCCCATTGTGTCGGGGTTGGGTCAGTGACTGAACTCCTGTCGAGGTATCTTGACTGGCTGCTGCGTCCTATTTTGTGTAGGTTCCCCACGTATCTAGGTGACACCAACGACTTCCTCAGGGCATTGGAGGATTTTCAGTGGCGTGATGGTTGGAGTTTGGTGTCCCTGGACGTGGTGAGCCTTTACACTCGTATCCCACAACGGATGGGAGTTGACGCAGTTCTCGAGCTCATCGAGCACACCGGTAGGGACCCATTATTTGGGGAATTCATAGAGGAGTCTCTATTGTTTGTCCTGGAGAACAATGTCTTCCAGTTCAATGACCAATGGTTTAGGCAAATTTTTGGGACAGCCATGGGGACGCCCGTCTCATGCACTTTCGCGAATATCTTCTTAGGCAGGTTTGAGGACAAGTTCATTTTTTCTACTTTGAATCCCTTCCTCAGCTCCATTTGTATGTTCTTGCGCTACGTGGATGATATCTTCATGGTGTGGTCGGGGACACAGGAGCAGTGTGAGCAATTTGTGGCACATCTCAACAGTGCGAACAACATGAACATGATGTTCACCCTCAATTTTGGGGGTCGTCCATCGAGTTCTTGGATGTCCGCGTAACTGTGGTAGATGGTGCCTTGAGTACCGAAGGGTACCGTAAGCCCACTGCGACCAATACCCTGCTACACCGTGAGAGCTATCATCCACGTAGCGTAAAGGAATCTGTCCCGTATGGACAATTTTTAAGACTCAGGCGTATAAACAGCCAGGACGACACTTTCTTGAGACAGTCTGAGGAATTGATGAATAGGCTAATTCAGCGCGGATACCAAGTAAAGCAACTGGAAAAAGCCCTGGAAAAAGCGATGGATCACACGCAGAAATCGCTGCTAGCGAGAGGAGGTCACAAGAAGAAGGTACTAGAGGAAGGTCAGGGTAGGTTCGTGTTCATATTCAAACATAGTCCTATGGCGGACAATATAAAGAAATGTATCCTGAGCAATTGGGAGATTTTAAGGTCTGAGGAGAGTCTGAAGGAGGTAGTGGATCAAAAACCCATCGTAACATTTAGGAGATGTCGTACTTTTAGAGATGTGCTAGTACGCAGTAGGTTCAGCACACGTAAGGAAAAGGATTGGGTGTCACTTAGAAAACCTTTGGGTAATTACCGTTGTGGAAACTGTTCACTATGTAGCTATATGTTGCGAGGGCGCCATTTGTTTTTTGGAGGTATCGAACATTATGTTAGTCAATTTATTACGTGCAGAACAACCTTTGTGGTTTATGTAATTATTTGCGTCTGCGATGCCTTCTATATAGGGAAGACCAAGAGATCCCTATTGGAACGCATACGCGAACATCGAAGTTCCATCCGCACAGGTAAGGGATGCACCCGTTTGATCGATCATGTGAAACATCGGCATGGAGGAAACGCGGACGTGCTGAGGTTTGCAGGTTTGGAGCATGTACCCCCACCAGTTCATGGAGGGATAGACATTGCTCACTGCTACAGAAGGAAGCGATGTTTATCATAAAAGCTGATGCCACAGGTCCTTTGGGTTTGAACGAACGTAACGACCTGTCGATGTTCACATGATACGTTAAGCTTGGGTTGCGGCCATTGCAGGAACCGCGATTTTGGCCGTATGCGATTTTTCGCATCCGGAATTTTCGCGTCTCTGCTTGTGTAGGGATACCTGGTACTCTTTCCATCGTCAGTTAAGGTGTACGCGGTAGAAATTAACTTGATCGCGATTTTACTGCGATCCCCGCATCCCTTTGTGTATTTACTTAGTATGCTGCTCGTGTATTTGTTTTTAATATGTTTCCTTTGTATCACTATTATGGCGCAAGCGCTGTTTGTTGAGCGTCCCTAGCTGCCAGGTGATGGGCAGGTCCAGTCCCACCGGCAGTGACGCATATAACCAGCGCAAGCGCGATCTTTTATATGACTGAACAGCCGGATGAAGCGGTGAGTCCGCGAAACGGCCGTCGCTGTTTTCTGTGAATTTGCTGTCCATGTGAGTCCCCCTGTTTCGATTTGTTCTCTGCAATAAAGAAGACTTTGAAGGGATGGTGAGTGCGCCTATCTATTCTACTTGTTGCGCTGTAAACCATTTTAGCTTTCCAGAATTTTTCAGGAGGTTTTTTCTAAAACATCTTTTTTTAAAAAATACAAACTAAAAAATAAAATTTTTTGGGGGAAATCTCCCAAAAAAATTTTTAAAATAATTTCTTCAGGGAATTTTCTTCAAACTTAGGAGGCCCACCCGAACACTTGTATACTAGGGAATTCATATAATAAATCAAGGGTTTCTTTTAGATGTTAAGGTGGTGGATGTATTTTGCTTTCTGTCCTGGGAAAAACGGATCCGTCATGACCCCTAATGCAAGTCAATGGGGATAGATCCATTTTCTCTTACACAATTTGCCACAATAGAAAACAGATCCGTCCTCCATTGACTTTCAATGGAGTTCAAAACAGATCTGTTTTGGCAATGTTAAGAAAGCGGAGCGAAACGTATGTCGGGGTAGGCTCTCCTCTCTGCTCGGAAGCCCGTGTCCTCCTTTCCAAGTGTCTCTCAGGTATATTGTGATGGAGCGTATGTGTCTTGTTGCTGTACTGTGTGTGTGCTGTTGCTCATCAGGTTAGCTCAGTTAAGCACTGCTCCAATTCATATATGTTTGGTATTGAGGGTGTGTTGGTTTCTGTCAACACTGTGAAAAGGGTTTTCTTCACCCTATATAGGAGGGGCAATCGGGATTTTCTATGCATGGGAGGGGAGCCATATGTCTTGGCTACTATTTGTGTTACAGCCTTATATATATAATTTTTAATATTGACATTATGTGTATTGTTGGTCTTTTTATCAATTAATAAAGTTTATGAAATTGTACTGCGTGTCCCTTTATGGTCATTTGGTGATATAATGTTAAAGATAATACAACCGGATCCGTTTATAACAGAAGCAGATGGTTGTATTATCAGTAACGGAAGCGTTTTTGCTGGACTCCAGCAAAAACGCTTGTGTGAAACTAGCCTTAGGCTACTTTGACACTAGAGTTTTTTGCGGATCCGTCATGGATCTGTAAAAACGCTTCCGTTACCATAATATAAGTGCATGCATCCCTCATGAACAGATCTGGTTGTATTATATCTCATATAGCCATGACGGATCCGTCATGAACACCATTATGTCAGAGAAAACGGATCTGTCCCTATTGACTTACATTGTGTGTCAGGACGGATATGTCTTGCAGCGTTATTCTGTCCGCGATGGGAGCGCAACCAAACGGAATGGAATGCATTTTGGTGCATTCCGTTTCGTTCAGTTCAGTTTTGTCCCCATTGACAATGATTGGGGACAAAACTGAAGCGTTTTAATCCGGAATTGAAAACGCTAGTGTGAAAGAAGTCTAGCTCTGACAATACCTTTAACAATGCAAACCAACTGCAATAGCAGCAATATAAAATAAAAACTCTAAGTTATGGGTCATGACAAAATGTGTATTGTAACAAATGTGTATGGTATGTAAGTGTTGATTTTGTGTATGACATAGTAGGAAACAAAGAAGAATATGCATCAAAACGTGGATAAAAATTCCCTATAACATCTCCAAACATATAAAGAACTGCTGAGCTTAGCTCTGTATTTTCGGAATATGTAACAGCTCTTTTGCACATGAGGCTTTATAACTAGAGGCCTAGGTGCCTTTGTGTAGTCACTCACCTACTGTAGCTGCATTTATAATATACCACATACTATTTGTGCTCTGTTGTAGAGGTCATCTGCCAACCAGCCCGTCATCTGGGAAGACTGTCCTGAAGTGGGTGCTGGTTGTAAACAACGGATAGTTTTTTATACCTCCGGGAAATGTAATGGACGTAAATACGTGACTTATTTCAGGTATCAATTCTTTTATGTATAAATTTGAGGGTAGATTTATCAAAACTGTTGTAAAGAAAAACTGGCTTAGTTGCCCATAGCAATTAGAGCTCCTTTGTAAAATGAGAGGTGGAATCTGATTGGTTGCTATGGGTGACTAAGCCAGTTTTCCTTTACACCAGATTGATTAATCTTTCCTTTACTTGACACACCAGGGGGCAGATTTACTAATACTGTGTAAAAGATTTATCACGAGAACTGATGCTGAAGGATATATCTGGCGCACCTTTATAGACGGTTTAGTCCAGAGGTGCACAACCTTTTTTGGTCTGGAGGTCGCAATGCCACATCACTCTATTTCAAGGGGCTGCAAAAAAAATGTCGATCTGTGCTTGTTTGTATTGGTCTTTTACACAGGCCAATACAAAATGAATGGGGAGGAATGATCACTACCACTACCAGTCATTTCCTCCCACAGTTCCCTTATTATCGGCAGCACACCCCTGATTACACAGGGAGATGTGCTACTCATATTCGGGCATCTTTCATCCTGATAAAATATGCAGATCAGCCGACAAACGAGTGATTGCTAGGGCTGAGGGAACTTGTGTTTTTAAGTTCAGCGTACAAGGTTCAGAATCCATAACGGAATTCTTAGATAACCTGAACCTTGTATGCCGAACTTGAAAACACAAGTTCGCTCAACTAGTGATTGCATGTCAGCTGATCAGCAGCACGATTATACAGCCAGATATCAGGAATGAGCATCCCTATGAAGACTTGTTCCCAGTAATTGTCCGAATATCATGTTCATGTAAAGTATAATAGGGCTTAAATGGATTTTCCTTTAAAAATTATTTTTTTATAATTTTGTGCAGCATGGCCCCTGAAACAGAAGAATTATACTCACCTGCTCTCCACCACTCTGGTCCTCGATATTACCCCCATTGTCTCCATATTCCGGTCCCTTCGCTGTTTACACCGGGCAGTGCATGGACATGGTCACATGTACTGCTCCAGCCAATAACTGGCTTCAGCGGTGATGTGGCCACAAGCAGCATGTCAATGCTGAAGCCAGTCATTGGCTGGAGGGGTGTATGTGACCATGTTCATGCACTGCCAAGTGTAAACAGTGAAGGGGCTGAATGCGGAGATAGCGGGGCAGCATGGAGTTGGAAAATATGAATCTTCTGTTTCAGGGGCCATGCTGCAGGAACTTTAAATTTATTTATTTTTTACCAGAAAAACCCTTTAAGTGGCGACATTTCCTTCCATTCTGCCTTCTGTTCATAAATCAGAGCTTTCCTCCACTGCAGAGGACGGAGCTCACTGGTTATTACTGCCTCCTGCTCCCCAGTTATAGGTGCCCTGCAATAACCAGTGAAGCACTTTCCCTTACTAGTGGAGAAAGTGCGTACTGGTTAACCCTTAATGAACAGACACTTTGTGAATTAGCACAAATAGTTCAAACTAACAAGATCATTTTTGCACCATTTTTTATGTGACACATAGGGCTTTATAACATATTTTGTAGTTTTTTTTTTGCAGGAAACTAGACAATTTTTTTAAAGTCATTTTTTCAAACTATAGCTCCTTATTCCTAAAATATGCAAACTGACACCAAAATAAATGATTATAATTAGTTCCCTATTTTGTGTCAGTTGTTTTGTTATATAATGCGTATAGTTTCACTTGAATGGGACAATAATGGGGAGGGTTTTGGTTATCGGCGTTGTTTTTTCTTTTATGTATTTTATTATTTTTTTTCATTTTTTTTAGCTTATTTTTTTAATATACAGCGTTAGTCAAAAGTCACAGGACACCTTTTTATTTCAGAAAATAAAGGGAAAATTAAATATCTGAATACCACTGCAAGTAATGAGTGAGGGAGCCTTTCTTTTAGGCTATGTCTGGAACATGCCCACCATTCTTAAAAGCTGCCATATTGGATCAAGGGCAAATTTTTCCAATGGGAAGGGAGCCATGTAGCATGTCAAAAAAGCTTGTTATTAGCACAAAAAGTTGCAACCACAACTGGGAACCCTCCCCCATTGATGCACAGCTATTTAACGTGTTCAATGTGCTGTCCCTGGTGCTGAACACAGAATTTTCCACAAGAGATATTGCGAATCTGATTGCGGCAATCAATTTCTGAGAAAATGATGGTCTTCTTGATACAGTATGCTATATGACCCCCTTCCCATTGGAAAAATTTGCCCTTGGTCCAATATGGCGACTTTTAATATGACAGCCATGTTCCGGACATAGCTTAAAAGATAGACCCCCTCACCCATTACTTGCTGGGGTACTTTCATTTTTGTTTCTGAAATAAAAGGGTATCCTGTAACCTTTGACTTGCCCTGTATTTCTGCTACATAATATGTCCCCCACTTTTTATGTTTTATTTTATTTGTATTTTATATATTTTTTGTTTTATTATTTTTTTATAATTGCTTTATTACTTATTTAGAGGTGTGCTCCTCTTAATAATTTTGGCACTTCTGATGCCAGCTTGGAACTCATTAAGACTGGATTTACTAAATGTCCCCTTTAATCAGTTTTCATTAGTACATCTTCCCCTTTGTTTGTTTTTTCACGTTGTAATCAGTTGCTTACAGAAGATCAACATATCCCTTTCTGTTGGGGTTATGCTTGTCTTCTTTTTGTGAGTTTATTTTAATTTCTGTTAGTCCGAAAGGAGAAAACTTCAGAAGCAAGAAGGAATTACAAAGACATATGGACAAGTCTATGGACCCATCACCATCCAAGTCTAAAGACAGAAGAACACAATCACCAGCTGAAAAGGTGAAACAAAGTGTACCTACCTGAGGTGACATTGGAGAACATGGCCTTGACCACATCTGTGTTGACTTTTTTATTATTCTGTTCTTTCAGAGAAACAGAAAAAATAATTCTGTTCGGGCTCATGCACATGAATGTATGTTTTTTTTCTGTGTCTGTTACGTTTGTGCTACCTGTATGCGGAACCATTCACTTCAATGGGGCCGCAAAAACACAGGAAATGACTCTGTGTGTATTCTGTATCCGCATTTCCATATGGGCGTGCCGCAAAAAAATAGAACATGTCCTATTATTGTCCGCATTACATACAAGGATAGGACTGTTCTGTTATGGGCCAGACGTTCCATTTTGTGGAATGCAAAAACAGCCAACGGCCGTGTGCATGAGCCCTTAACTGGACTGAATGACTGATAAAAATTGAACACTTTTCCATTTCTACAATAAATTCCCTTATGCATGTATATGATCCAATATCATAGTATACAGAACCAAAAAAATTAGATATATGGATCAAGGAATAGAAAAACAAAAGCTAGAAAGCACACCATGTATATTCAAATAATCAAAGTTACTTTTATTAGACAATTCATAAACAATCTTGGCATCACATAATTAAAATCACCTAAAAACTACTGAGTTGATGATATGTGGTGGTACAAAGCTATCAATATGTGCAAGTGCAAGAACGTTATGGGGCAGTAATCAGTAAAGTGATTGTGCTCAGCAATAAAATATGAACACCACCGAATTCAATGGTAAGTACCTGTCTACAATGTTAAAACCACGGCCTTTTCTATCAATGTTTTGCAAACCAACATTAAATATGTCCAGGCCTATATCCGACAAATTAACTAAATAGTCCCGATATAGCCCTAACACAATACCTTCCAATTCTGTGTGTCTAAAATTCCAACCATTCAAACTTGGAAGGTCTTTCTCTAAACTTCTGTTGACTGTTTTCTTGATCTTATAATAAAACCAAACTGTTCACCCTTCGAAACAAGGTGAGGGATTATTTCAGAGAAAATTAAAGTAAGCTTGGGCAATAAAGACTTTAAATATCTTAAATCTGATTTCATCTGATTCAGAATTTCTAAAGTTTTAATTTTCCCCAAATCATTCCCCCCAGCGTGAATGATAAACACATCAGGCTGGGGTAGAGACTGTAACTCTCCTCTTAGGATAGAAATAATTTGCCTCCATTTTAAGCCTCTAAATCCTAACCAATAAACTGAAGTAAATAAAGAACCAAAAAGACTAATTTTGAGAATAGTTACGCTCAGCAGCCCTTCTTTCAGCCCAAAAGACGAAAGAGTGACCCATGATCCATACGATCAATTGCTTTGAACCTAAAAAATCAATAAATTACAAAAAATTAGGCAGAACATAAGATTTATATCTATTTGACTACCAACGTCCAATCCTTTTAATTACTGCCTCATTCAGACCCAAATTGGCAGCAACTGTTGCTGCACCAATGCTAAATGAATGAGACGTGTAATGTTCGGTACTCAAGTTCAATGAGAAGAGACATTTTTTTAATATTGCGTTGAATTGATAAACAGATACACCCAGCCCATCCTCATGCATTAAAAAAGAACCCTCATTTGCAGGTCTAATTTCAAGAAATTCCTTTACTGTTCACCGCACATAACGTGGATCTGGGAAGGGAAGATATCACATGTATGTAGAGAGAAAGCACAAAAGAAGCTTGCGGCACTCACCAGAACAGACAAGGATAATCTGTGTTCTTCCTCTTATCGGAATACCCATGAACGGGGTCAGCTTGTTAGAGGTGGTCGGCGGCTACGGCCGTTTCGCGCGCAGAGTTGCGCTTCCTCAGGCAGCACTGGCGTCTATGCGTAACAGTACGCTATATAGAGGAGTGTCTCCCTGCCGTCGCCTAAGCAACAACCAGACGCTCTTGCTAAAATCAGACATTAAAACCGCAACAGATGAAAGGCTATGAATACAGGTAATCTATGCACATTAATCAAACTTGTAATACCGATCCTTTATAACCACTTTATACTTACACCAAAGCACGGGACCCTTACTATTCACATACTTATTAATATTACTGGGCCACTACTTTAACACAAAGGCCGGCATGTTCGCATTCTTCCAATGCATTGGAAGACATTTTTTTGGTCTGGTCGGGCAGCAAGGAGGAGTGCCATGGCTTTGTTAGGTATTTAAATTCACATAACCAGATGAACATGAGATTCACCCTCAATTACGGGGGTGACTCCCTTGTTTTACTGGACGTACATGTGGCAGTGGAGGATGACACTCTGCACACTACTGGTTTCTGTAAGCCTACGGCGACCAACTCGCTGCTCCACCAGACCAGCTTTTATCCATTAACTGTCAAAAATGCTGTCCCCTATGGACAATTTATCTGATTAAGGAGAATAAATTATACAGATGAGGGATACTTTTGTCAAGCAAGTGAAGTGAAAGAACGTCTTTTGGATCAGGGTTACCCACTGAGGACAGTCTCATCAGTGATGCGCAGAGCTGCTGCGTGTAGCCGGGGCACCTTGCTGATGGAAAAAGATAGGAATATTAAAAGCGATCGTTTTGTCTTCGCCTTCAAATACAGTCCGGCTGCTGACAAAGTTAGACGGGTGATCCATTACAATTGGGACCTGGTGAGGGGAGATCCCGTATTGAAAGATCTCACATCTAAGTGTCCACTCGTCACCTTTAAAAAGTGCACACTTAGAGACAAATTAGTGCACAGCGCTTTGCGCCAGCCCGCTCCCAAAACATGGCTTGCGAGCAATAAATCAGGGGGCAACTATAGGTGTGGGCGATGCTCTTTTTGTTCTTTGAATGTAAGGAGCAGATAGGAGGGACCAAACATAAAGTCAAGGATTTCAGAATATGTCGAACCTGCTATGTAGTATATGTCGTGTTTTGTCCCTGCAAAAGATTCTATATTGGCAAAACTATACGTCCACTCTTTGAGCGGATACGGGAACATGTAAATTCGGTTCGATAAGGCAAGGGGTCGCCCTGCCTGATCAAACACGTTCGAACAGCCCATGGGGGCAGTCCGCGTTGCCTCTCTTTTGCGGGGTTGGAGGTTGTCCGACCCATCCCCAGGGAAAGGGATCGGCACCGGCTACTCCTGCAGAGAGAGGCAAGGTGGATTATGTGTACCTATGCGACTGCGGCTAATGGGCTCAATGAAAAAAAAGACATGGCTGTGTTCCTTTAGGAGTGATTGTAACTGCAGCGATGCTTTGGAAGAATGCGAACATGCCAGCCTGCGTGTTTAAGTAGTGGCCCAGTAATATTAATAAGTATGTAAATAGTAAGAGTCCCTTGCTTTGGTGTAAATATAAAGTGGTTATAAAGGATCGGTATTACAAGTTTGATTAATGTGCATAGATTACCTGTATTCATAGCCTTTCATCTGTTGCAGTTTTAATGTCTGATTTTAGCAAGAGCGTCTGGTTGTTGCTTAGGCAACGGCAGGGGGACGCTCCTCTATATAGCGGAATGTTACGCATAGACGTCAGTGCGGCCTGAGGAAGTGCAACTCTGCGCGTGAAACGGCTGTAGCCACCGACAGCCTGTAACAAGCTGTCCGCCCCTGACCGCATTCATGTGTATTCCGATAAGAGAAAGAATAAAGATTATCCTTGTCTGTTCTGGTGAGTGCCGCGAGCTTCTTTTGTGCTTTCTCTCTACATACATGTGATGTGTGATAATCTATTAATCTACTGCTGAGCACCATAAGAGGAACAGTGGAGCTGAATTACTGCATGCTGCCTGCGGAGGCCTTATATGAGATTGCGATCAAATAACTAGCAGTGCCACCGTATTCACCTCTTTATTTGTGGGGGAAGGGAATTTAGCTAATTGATCAGTTTTAGACTTCCTAATAAAGATCACTAGCATGTTACCATTCACCTTCACATCTTCGACTCTCAGTGGGGCCATAGCGTGCCTGTTTGCTGCTACCAGCTCACCAATCCTGGTAGTCCCAAAACAGGCCAAGATAAACGCTGTTTTAAACAACATTGCCTCGTAATGAGAAAACATACAAAATTTTAAAACTGACACAATGTTACTTAATAATTCAAAGGAAATTGGTCTTCTAATATTAGACTGAATTAAAGATCTTCTAACACCTTTAAGAAACTGCTTAACTATAAACTGATTCGAGAACAGCTGATAACCTGCTAACTTAACCGCTACAGGTCCGCCTAATGCACGGATGCGTCCGGCCGGCGGTCCTGTTGCTCTGGCTGGACGCATCCGTGCGTCATCTCGCGAGACGCGAGATTTGCTGTGAGCGCATGCGCGTTCACAGTGGCGCGCGGCTCGGCAGTTATACTGCAGCCTGCCAGCGATGATCAATCGCTGGCAGGCTGTAGAAGTAAAATAAATCACGTTAAACATGTATATCAGACGCTGTTTTGTTAACAGCGTCTGATATACCTGCTACCTGGTCCTCTGGTGGTCCAATTTGCTGGGATCGACCACCAGAGGACCAGGTAGCTCTGTAAAGTTGCACCAAGCAACCCTGTAAGGCTGCTTCACACGTCCATATGTGTTTTGCGGTTCCACGGATCCGCAAAACACGGACAACGGCAATGTGCTTTCCGCATTTTGCAGATCCGCACATTGCCAGAACTATATAGAAAATGCCTTTTCTTGTGCGCAATTGCGGACAAGAATAGGACATGTTCTATATTTTTGCGGAACGGAAGTGCAGACCCGGAAGTGCGGATCCGCAATTCCGGATCCGAGCGGGACAAAGTCTGTCCCCATAGAAATGAATGGGTCCGCAATTCCGTTCCGCAAACAGAATTGTGGACGTGTGAATGGGGCATAAGGGTCCCTTATCACCGCCAGTTAGTTTGCTACTTGTTAGGTAGTTAGCGCCCAGCCCACCGCACCGCAGTCAGTGATTTTGGCAGAGATTTTTTCATCCACATTGATCGATGCGAATGAAGAAATCTATGATGTTCATTTATTTATTTTTTTCAGCGCAGAGGCTGAACGGAAAAAAAAACACTCATTACCCATATGCTCAATATAAGGAGAATAGCAGAAACTCCTAATGCTGGCCATACATGTAATGATTGCGGAGACCCTCAAATGCCAGGGCAGTACAAACACCTCACATGTGACCCCATTTTAGAAAGAAGACACCCCAAAGTATTCTGTGAGGGGTATGGTGAGTTCATGTAAAATTTAATTTTTTGTCATAAGTTAATAGAATATGAGACTTTGTAAAAAAAAAAAATATATATATATATACATTTCCGCTAACTTGTGCCAAAAAAAAAAAAATTCTGTGAACTCGCCATGCCACTCACGGAATACCTTGGGGTGTCTTCTTCCCAAAATGGGCTCACATGTGGGGTATTTATACTGTCCTGGCATTTTAGGGGCCCTAAAGCGTGAGAATCCAAATGGGTAAAAAGGCCCTGTGAAATCGTAAAGGTACTCATTGGAATTACGGCCCCTTTGCGCATCTTGGCTGCAAAAAAGTGTCACACATGTGGTATCGCCATACTCAGGAGAAGTAGGGCAATGTGTTCTGGGGTGTTTTTACATATACCCATACTTTGTGTGAGAAATATCTCTGTAAACGACAACTTTTTAAATTTTTTTATACAAAGTTGTCAATTTACAGAGATATTTCTCTCGCCCAACATGGGTATATGTAACAATACACCCCAAAACACATTGCTCTACTTCTCCTGAGTACGGTGATACCACGTGTGACACTTTTTTGCAGCCTAGGTGTGTAAAGTCCAACGAGTACCTTTACCCTAAGTTCACACTTGCGCGTTTTACAGCGAGTTCGAACGCGCTTTAAAAAGCTCAACACATGTAAACCAATGCTTCCCTATGGGCATGGTTCTCACCTGAGCGTTTTACAGTGCGTACCAAAGCGCTGTAAAACGCCATACGCATAAACAAGTACTTGAGCTTTTTTTGGGGCGTTTTTCGCACATTTTGTGATTGACACCACAGTAGTCAATCACAAAAACGCGCGTACGACGCGCGTTTCCTATTTGCAAAAACGCGCTGAAATACGCGCGACAAAAACACGCGTAAAACGCGCATTTCAAGAACGCTCAGGTCTGAACCCAGGGTTAGGCTTTACAGGGCTGTTCACAATTTAGCCCCGGCCAAAATGCCAGAACAGTACAAACACCCCACAAATGACCCCATTTTGGAAAGAAGACACCCCAAGGTATTCGCTGAGGGGCATATTCAGTCCATGAAAAATTGAACTTTTTGTCACAAGTTAGCGGAAAGGGAGACTTTGTGAGAAAAAACTATAAAAAATCAATTTCCGCTAACTTCTGCCAAAAAAAAAAATCTTCTATGAACTTGCCATGCCCCTCACGGAATACCTTGGGGTGTCTTCTTTCCAAAATGGGGTCACATGTGGGGTATTTATACTGCCCTGGCATTTTAGGGGTCACACATGTGGTATCGCCGTACTCAGGAAAAGTAGGGATATTTGTGAGATATTTCTCACACACAGTATGGGTATATGTAAAAATACACCACCAAAACACATTGCCCTACTTCTCCTGAGTACGGCGATACCACATGTGTGACACTTTTTTGCAGCCTGGGTGCGCAAAGGAGCCCTAATTCCAATGAGTACCTTTACGATTTCACAGGACATTTTTACTGCACGGCCGAAGATCGCCGGACTAAAAGTCGGACATGCAGGACTTTTAGTCCGGCGATTTCTGGCCGTGCAGTGCCGTGCTGCACCGTAGCTCCGCCCCCCACCCCATTATAGTCAATGGGGACGGAGCGGAAGCACGGCAGTGCACGGCCACTTGCGGCAGGATGGATGCGGCAGACTGAATGGCCTGCCGGATCCGTCCTGCCGCAAGTATAAAAGTACCCTTATGAACTTTCTTCTAGCAAATAACATAAAAACTGAAAAAATAACTCCAGATCACAATTAAAACAAGACACATTCCTAACAGAACAAAAAAGATACCTCCTCCAAGCTAGGGAGTATCCATTCCAGGTCCACGGGGCTAACGACTTCTGAACGAATCTGCTTATCATTCCCGGATAAGATTCCAAACCTGTTTTGGGCAAGGAATCCCCACTCCCCTGCTTGAGGCACTAGAGAAAAGAATATTTCCCACTGAGCACGGGATAGAGAATCAGCTATAGCATTATCTTTACTAGCAATATATTTAGCTTTAATCCAAACATTTAAATCTAAACAACAATAAACTAAAAAACGCAATAACTTAACAACCACCTCACTATGAGAAGACAATTAATTGCAAACAACACATCTTTATTATCTGAAGAAATCAAAACTCTTTTATTCCTAAAAACTTTGCACCAAATCACTAATGAAACAACTACGGTATAGCGAAAAACTCCAACAGAACTAAATTATTATTCAGACCAAGAACCCTCCACCAATCTGGCCAAGGTTCAGCTGACCACTGACCACCGCAAAAAGCTTCGTAACCCAGTGAACCTGATGCATCCATGAATAAACCTAACAAACGGGCTTCCGTAAAATCCTGTTGCCTTGTCCTGCGACCATTAAAATGTATTAACCTCTTACGCATGCAGGGCGTACAGGTACGCCCGGGCGTCCTGGTACTTAAGGACCAAGGGCGTACCTGTACGCCATGCGAATTTCCGATCACCGCTGCGCAGGTGGCGGTGATCAGAACAAGATGCCTGCTGAAATCAATCAGCAGGCACCTTGGCATAATGCCCAGGGGGGTCCTGTGACCCCCCCATGTCGGCGATCGCAGCAAACCGCAGGTCAATTCAGACCTGCGGTTTGCAGCGCTTTTTGCAGTTTCTGATCCCCACGGTCACAGACACGGTCAGAGAAACTTAAAAGTTGCAGTTAAGTTGTTTTTTTTACCCCCCCCCCCCCAGCCCTCTTACTAAGTGGCCGGCGGGCGGTGCAGGGGAGGTTGCGGGCCAATCAGTCAACCAAAAATCATATTTACCCTAAAATAGTACCAAAAAAACTGCCACCTTATCCTGTATTTTCCAAAATGGGGTCACTTTTTTGGAGTTTCTACTGTGTAGGGGTGCATCAGGGGGGCTTCAAATGGGACATCTAAATATCTAAAAACCAGTCCAGCAAAATCTGCCTTTCAAAAACCATATGGCATTCCCTTCCTTCTACGCCCTGCCGTTTGGCCATACAGCAGTTTACAACCACTTATGGGGTATTTCTGCAAACTATAGAATCAGGGCAAATAATATTGTTTTGTTTGGCTGTTAACCCTTGCTTAGTTACTAGAAAAAATTGATTAAAATGGAGAATTTGCGAAAAAATCTAAATTCAGAAATTTTTGCCCCTTTTCCCATTAACTCTTGTGAAACACCTAAAGGGTTAACAACATTTGCAAAATTAGTTTTGAATAGCTTGAGGGGTGTAGTTTCTAGAATGGGGTCATTTTTGGGTGATTTCTATTACGTAAACCACACAAAGTAACTTCAAACCTGAACTGGTACCTAAAAAAATGGGTTTTTGAAAATTTCCAAGATTTGCTTCTAAACTTCTAAGCCTTGTAACGTCCCCCAAAAATAAAATGGCATTCCCAAAATGATCCAGACATGAAGTATACATATGGGGAATGTAAATTAATAACTATTTTTGGAGGTATTACTATGTATTATGGAAGTAGAGAAATTGAAAGTTTCAAATTTGCTAATTTTTCCCAAATTTTTGTAAATTTTGTATTTTTTTATAAATAAAAATGATTTTTTTTTACTTCATTTTACCAGTGTCATGAAGTGCAATATGTGACAAAAAAAACATTCTCAGAATGGCCTGGATAAGTAAAAGCGTTTTAAAGTTATCACCACATAAAGTGACACTGGTCAGATTTGCAAAAAATGGCCAGGTCCTTAAGGTGAAATAAGGCTGCGTCCTTAAGGGGTTAAAAAACCTTCCCAAACAGCTAAATCATCCATTAAGGATTAAGTAATCCTAATATGTGAGTGAGGTGATTTTAACCCTTTGGTAGTCATATATAGCCTCTTGAAAAAACCCGTCCAACTAGAATAATTCTTTATGCGAACGTCAATAAACCCAACAAACTCTGTAATTATTTCAACTGAGTTTTCTTTAAAGCACAAATCTTCCTAATGGCTAAAAGTAACATCTCTACTTTCTCAATAGGCAACCTAAATTCCATATTAATTGCGTCAATTACAATACCTAAAACATTCAATTCAATTTCTTGACAAGGCCAAACAGTCTTTTTATGAGCCAAAGGAACCCCAAAATATTTGCAAATCCGCATAAAACTCTCTAATAAACCTAAAAGATCCTAAAAATAAAAAATCATCCAAATAATAACACCTTTGCCAACCCAACCATCTGAGTAACTACCCAATGTAAGAAGGAAGAAAGCGTCTCAAAATAAAAACCAGGACCAGGACAAACCCATAGGGAGACATTTGTCAAATAAAAATTTACCGCTAAACTGAAACCCCAACGAATTAAAACCATCAGGATGAACTGGTAGCAGCCGAAACGCAGACTTGATATCTGCCTTAGCTAAAAAACAACCGCTGCCACAGGCATTCAATAAAGAAACCACATCATCAAATGAAGTATAAGGTACAGGTGCAGTCTCTTTATCCAGTGAATCATTGAGAGATCCCTTTAATGGGTAAGATAAATGGTGAATTAATCTGAAATCATTTGGACTTTTTTTTTTAACTAAACCTAACAGTGACAACCTAACATTGGCAAACGGTGGAGAATCAAAAGGGCCCTCAACCTGGCCTTCTCTAATTTCTTTGTCAAATGTCTCCTTAACTATATACATATGACGTCTTACTGATGGCAAATTTTCAAACCAAACACAACCTTTGCCCAGAAATTTCTGGGCACATAAAAACCGGACGAAAAAACGCTATGAATTATTTCCGCCTTCAGCTGGTTTGGAAACAATTCTAGCCAAGGCAACATTATTTCCAATATCACTGGCGTCTGACCTTTTGGAAATCTCTCTAATATTTTGGCCTTGCAATGAAGATTGGTTCGATCTTTTAAAGCATCGAAAATTAGGATGCAACCCGCACAGAAAGAACATTCGTGGCAGTATCTACAATTAACCAACCATTTACAGGCTGATTCATTATAAGCAAAACAAACTCCTTTTTTTAAAATTGTCACCAGACGCCAATATATTTGGCTTAGCTTGGAAACCCGATCTCTGAGGTAACATCAAGCCAAAGTCCCACATCCTTGGATCCTCATTTCATGTTACCATGAACCGCCAATTTTTGGTGAAACGTTTCATCATATACAAACCATGCAAAGCCACGAAATTTGTGATAGGCCTCTAGTATGGAATCCATATGTTGGAACAGAACGATAGCAAAGTGTGGATGTTAGCGCATAAAACTGAGGAGTATATGAAGAAAGCATGCAGCCAATTATTAAAATACCGTGGTGCAGACCTCCTTCTATCATCCTCTTTCTCTTCACCTTTCTTTTCACTTTTAAATGTCTATTTATTGGAAGGAAGCAAAGACAAAATATCTATTTACTCCTTCCTCCAAATTTTTTCTTTCATGGACTGAGATAAGTAAAACCCCAAAGAGGAGCCATCACAAGTCATGGCCTCCTTAAAACAGGTCTCAGATACCCCAGCCCCTGAATCTGATATGACCTTGACTTGAGAATTATCAGCCAACGCATCACGCTGCTGCAGGCTGACTATCCTGACTGGGCTTTGAACTTGTAGCCCAGTCAGAAAAAAGTTTAGCCAAGCTCAATAACAGGCTACTATTATTAAAACCTACATTGGTGGGCAAAGCATTGCTATGTCCACATGTCATCTCACCTATATCCTGTGCTGGGTCCAAAGGGGCTTTGATTGAAGCTGGCTGCGGTGCTCTACTCAACACCCTAGACTGCGATACAGCCCGTCCAGGGGAGGAGCGCCTGCTGCCACTTCTTCTGGGTGTCTCTTCAGCCGGAGAATAGGATCTCCTTGGCTTCTTGATCCTCCTGAATGCCCGGCTGGGTTCTTCAGCGCTGACCGGAACGCTTACTGCTGCCGTCGACGTTGCTCCATCGATTATGTCATCCTGGTGCGCTACGTCCCATGATCCCGCCTCCTTGCCTTGCGCATGCGCACCTTCCGCCAGACAGCGCCGCAGCAAATCTTTGCCTCCTCTTGACTCGGCGTGCTGGATCAGCTGTTTCAAGAGGTCTTCCATCCCGATTTAGCCGGTGAGTATCTTCACACCAATCCACCGGCTCCGACCACCGAATCTTCTCCTAAAGCCGTCGACCTCTAGCTTCGGCTCTTCTGGCCTTTGTTTCTACGCCACTTGTCCCTGCCGCTTCTTCGCCGTCTCCTGGATCTTCAGCGCCGCTTCAGCGCACTGTCGCTGATCCGACTTCTGCCCACGGATGCCGGCACAGCTAAAGATAGCTCTTTTGCAGCTATGCCGGCGATCCTTTGGGGCTTCAGACGGCGTCCTCTTCTTTCTGTGTTCGCAGACGGACAAGCTCCAGACCTCTTGACCACCTGTATAAATACCCACATTTTCCGCCACTGCAGCTTGCGTAGCCAATCACTGATGGGCAGAAAACAGGTAAGTAACCAGTGGACCAATCACAGCATCTCACTAGGATTTACCTCAGACAAGCTGTAGAATAAATGAAACACAGGAAAAAAAGAGGAGAAAAAAGAAGCAAATAACATACTGTACTATCCCTAATATGCTCAATGTCACCATGGTGGTGACTTCGGCATATTCCTACGTGCCCACTAACATTCTTTTTCACATAATTCATTCCTTTAATCCTTAATTGTGTAATTGGGGTGAGATTGCAGCCTCATACTACACATTTTGGGGTGTTCACATTCTTTTATATATAAGTACATCAATTCATCCTTAATTCTGGGGTGAAATTGCAGCCTTATACTAGAGATTTAAGGGTGTTTACATTGTTTTATACATAAATAAATCCGTTAATCCTTAATTGTGTAATTAGAGTGAAATTGCGGTCTGATACTACAAATTTTGGGTTGTTTATGTTCTCTTATATATAAGTACATCCATTCATCCTTGATTCTGGGGTGAAATTGCGGCCTGATACTACTAATTTTAGGGTGTTCACATTCTTTTTCACATAATTCAATCCTTTAATCTCTAATTGTGTAATTGGGGTGAAATTGAGGCCTGATACTACACATTTTGGGGAGATTATATTCTGTAATCCATTAGTACATTTGTTCATCCTTGTTTCGGGGATGAAATTGCGCCCTGACACTACTGCTCTACAGTACAGTAACGGGAACGGCATCATCTGAACTGATATCAGGCACCCCCAGACAGGAGTCGGAGGGTTTCTCTAAAACCATGCTTAGTTGGCATGGCCCAGGAACAAGCTCTGTGCCCCATCTGTCGTCCTGAACTTGCCTCATTTTCTGTTCCTTCTGCTCGGGAAGTATTGTATGCTGTCGGATTGGCTTCTCAGTGAGGACAAGCTTATTGAGGACTGTCAGCAGCTACTGCCCAGCCAAAATGTGAAGGAGAGATCCGCTTCTTCATTTTCAAGCTGTTAGTCCTGCACCAATTTCCTCCTCATCCTTAACCTTGTCCTCAGCCTCCTGCAGGCACAATTCGGAGTACTCCTCCAGCATACCACCTATGAAGAGCACAGTGGTGTCACGCTGATCGGCACCTGGTTTGCTTGGGCGAACGGAGTCACACCAGGGAGGAACTGCTCCATGTCCTTTAAGAGAAAATCAAATCCTGACATTCTACTCGACAACAGGAAGAACATCGTGTCAGCACTGATGGATCATGGATCAGAAGAACAAAAAACTAAATGGTAATGTGAAATCAGCCTAACACGTGATCTTCCACCAATCCACAGGGAAAAGGCATACAGACCAGGAGAAGGATGCCACCTCCCCATACTGCCTTAAAGGATTCTCGCCAGTCAAAAACTCTTATTCATCAGGTAAGCTATAGACTGGTGAGATATGAAGATGCATCCCTTCCTGATTATATGTAAACAGTTAGATATGTACGGTACATAAATAAATAATTGGACACCAGGAAACAATATGTGGGTAAAAGGGGGTCCGCCACAGCTTTATTAATAATATCCAATTAGTTAGGGAACCTTGTCAGTAGCATTGAACCATTAATATTACATACATCACCCCCTGAATGCCATAACATCGCAGTTGCTATGAACATGTGGTCCACTATTTTCTGGGTGACATCACAAAATGATCAGGACAAGATCATCCTAACAACCACAGTAACAATGTGTACCCACTACATCTTGGTCCAACCCCCACTCAACAAAAGAAACAGTACCCGCTGAACTGCATCCTGAATAACAGACAAAAATATATCCAAGTCAACGTCGTCCAGATAAACCCCAGTTTATTCATATAAACTCCATAACAGCAACCCCAGAAGTAGGTTGCTGTTATCACTTTCAAACAGCCTGTGCCAACAAAAGTACTCCAACAAAAGCCCAAACATGCCAAGAGCTGAACCCGGACATAGCCATATTTTCACCCCGCAGCACCCCTGATGTTAGCATCGGAGCATCTCATGCTCCGATGCGCTCCCTTGCCCTGCGCTAGATTGCGCAGGGCAAGGGCTCTTTTGTTTAGAATAACACACTGCCGGGCGGAAGCTTCCTCCCGGTAGTATGTTTGGTGACGTCACTGGCTCTGATTAGCGCTCTTTAGCGCTGCCCTAGCCGTTTTACTGGCTAGAGCAGCGCTAAAGCCCGTCCATCAGTGCCGGTGACGTCACTGGGCTTCCTGGCTGGGAATTAAGAAAATGAAAATACGCAAATATTACATTATTATAAATATGTTCCCAAATACCTTTCATTAGTTATAATAGCTTGTTTTGTCGAGGGAGCAATCATTAGGACAAATAAAATGTCCGCCATCCTGTAAGTAAACACAAAACCTGTCCTAATGATACAGCAAGATAAGTTACTTCACAACACTGAGAGAAAGAGCTGCCTCATCCTCCTCTCTGCTCTGACTGTCAGGGATTATGATCCTGACCACAGTTTAATATGATATTTAACTGAATCTTTGTGGGCATGGAGTTCATCAAGAGACACAAAGTACAGAGAGGACAGACTGTGGTAATGGAGACTGTACACAAGTGCTGCTGCTTATTAGCTATATCTGTTCATGAACTCCATTCCTATAGAGATTCAGCTACAGATCTTATCATCTGTATTCGGGATCATAATCCTTGACAAGTAGACAGGTTTTTTTGTGTACTAATAGGACAGCGGCCATTTTGTTTCTCCTTATGATTGCTTCCTAGACAAAACGAGCCATTATAACTAATGTGAGGTATTTAGGAATATATTTATAATGAAGTAATATTTAAGTATTTTCATTTTCCTAATTCACGGAGAACCCCGTTAATTGCCACCGGATGATGAACTCTGAGTCAATTTTGCCTCAGTATTACCTCTAAACATACTCGCACCAAATTAGGGGAAAAGCAGACAAAACAACCAAAATCAGAACAGACGATCGCAATAAAATTTGTCAAATGAGTGGAGTATGTGGACCTTCCATCTCCCCCTGACTTTGTCATTGGTACCAGTGTGTACCATGACCATCGGGTCTTTCCCAGCCCCATCCAGCAATCTGTCTGTCCGATTCGCAATATGCTGAACACAGTACCAAGCACAGCTGCTGTCAAATGGACAGCGCTGTGCTTGGTAAGCTGCGAGGAGGCTGCAGCGCTCACTGGGGCTCCGGAGCGCTGTGACTTTCACAGAAAGCTGACCGGTGGGGATGCCAGTGTTCAGACCCCCACTTTTCATATTGACGACCTGTAAATCCCAGATAATCCCTTTAAGAACTATCATTAGCATAAAGAAGAACAAGAATCCTGAAAGTTATCTTGGCTACACAGTCCAGTTTCCTAATGTAGTTAAAGGGGTTTTGCCACTTCAGCAAATAGCATTTATTATGCAGAGAAAGTTTTCATGGTTACAACAACCCTGCATTGCTGTGCTTGTATACTATGGATTGCAGGGTGGTCGTAACCATGAAAACGAGCAGTGTATAATGTGATGGAAAAATGAATCCAGCCAGCAAAGGAAGCAATATGGATAATAACAACACACTGGTAAGTGCCTTGTAATAACTTTCTCTACATAATAAATGGATGCGGACAGCACACATATAACATTTGTGCGCTATCCACATTTTTTTTGCGACCCCATAGAAATGAATGGGTCCGCATTTGATCTGTAAAAAAATGTAAACCAGTTAGCCTACATGCCCCACAAAATCAAACCAAGAGCCATACATCCACAAGGCATCAAAACAAAACACTGACTCTTATGTAAAATTGAGCTACACCTTTAGGCCTCTTTCACATGGGCGTTGCGGGTGATGGAGCATGTGATTGGGTCATGTGATGTGACGTCATCACAGGTCCTTTAGATCATAGATGCTGCAGGGAAAGAGAGGACAGATTGCGACTACGCGATCAAGTGGCTAAGGTAAGTTAACTTTTATTAATTTTAACCCCTTCCTCATCATTTAACAATGCATTCTTTATTAAGAATGCTATTATTTCCCCTTATAACCATGTTATAAGGGGAAATAATAGAGATTGGGTCCCGTTGCTAAGCAACAATGCGGGAAAATCGCAACGCATCCGCACTTGGTTGCGGATGCTTGCGATTTTCCCACAGCCCCATTCACTTCTATTGGGCCTGCGTTGCGTGAAAAACGCAGAATATAGAACATGCTGCGATTTTAACGCAACGCAGAAGTGATGCGTGAAAATCACCGCTCATGTGCACAGCCCCATAGAAATGAATGGGTCCGGATTCAGTGCGGGTGCAATGCGTCCTCCTCACGCATTGCACCCGCGCGGAAAACTCGCCCGTGTGAAAGGGGCCTAATTCAGTATAATACAAAATTCATAAAAATTCTCTATACCAAGATATTTACAGATCAAAAACGGTGAGGTATATGATAGTGGAAAAAACCTACTGCGGGAGGTCTAGGTACCTAGATATCAAAACAGGTCTATTTGATTTAAATTTAAAGTTAAATTGACCCAGATGTATAGTCCATATTGGCCATTAGCATGGTGAAAATATATCACATATAATTAGGGGCTTTCACCCATAGCAGGCAGTCAAGAATCAGTCAATCCAAAACATGATTATAGCCAATACTCATATCATAGACACAGGCATCAACCATACAAAGCCCCAAACACAGTGGCTATGATATGCAATACAGATATTATTGGTGATCAAAAAAAAGGATCTAATGAAGTGGTACATACCCATGTCAATGACACACAGGGCCCGGAATCCCCACAGTGCAGAACCTCGACACGTGTTTCGCTATGAAAAGCTTCGTCATTTGTAAACCAAAAATACATTTGTATGCATGAGGCCTAAGTGTGTATACATATCTACATAGCTCTCAGTCACTGATAGTTAACTGGGGGCAGTCTTAAAGGGCTGTCTCACTTCAGTAAATGGCATATATCATGTCGAGAAACGGATCATTTTCACGGTTTTGACCACCTTGTAATCCAGCAGTGGTGCTCCTGTTGGCACACTATAAGAAAAAATGCCTCTCTGGTGGCAGGGATCGTCGGAGCTCATGTAGGCTGGTGCTTTTTTCTATAGTGTACAAGCACAGCCATGCTGCTGTACTGCAGTGTGGTCGTAACCATGGAAACTTTTTCTGCATAATAAATGCTATTTGCTGAAGTGGCAAAACCCCCTTAAGGAAGCATAATCAGAAGCAGATAATGATAAAACATGAAAAGTGAGAAAGTGTAATAGTCAGATATGACTTCTCTTTTTTTAATTGACTCCTGATTTTGGCTTCCAATACTTGTGTCCGTACCCTTGATCTAAGACTTTCATAGAATGCTGGGTTTTCTTTCAGAATAATGGAACAAGAGCAGGAGATGCAGTGATTGGACGTACAGATGTCAATGTCACTGATAAAGCAACAGGTTTAAACAATTCTGAAATAGAAAAAACTCCAGAGACACAGCCCCGCATGGATGTACGTGTCAATCTGCAAAGATTACCTGCTGGAGAACATTACACAAGTGAACAACCTGATAGCCCTCAAGGTAGGAGAATACTAGCCAAAAAGGAACATACAAATGTCTTGCCTTTAATGTTTGTGTCATCAACAGTAATAAGGCTGCATGCACACGATAGTGAAAAATGGCCATCACACGGGCATTTTTAGCACCAATGATAGTCCTTGAGGCTATTCACATGGCCGTTTTTTTAACCGCCAGTGAATAGCAGCCTTAAAAAAAAATAATAGGATATGTCCTATTTCATGGCCATCCGGACCCCTTTGAAGTCAATGGCACAGTTTTTAACAGCCCCTTAGAATTGAGTGCATCCGTCTACTGGCTATTAATAACTGGTACACTAGGACAATCTGGCCTTTTAGGGGTTTAAAAAACCCGTCATTCACTTGCATGCGCAAGTTGTTCCTGTCTTCATTTAAAAAGGACCTGCCAAAAGGCCTGTGCTCAGCGTGATGACGTCAACACATGCTCATGCTGCGAGTGCGCGGTCCCGTCATCAAGCTGAGCGCAGGTCTTTCGGCAGGTCCTTTTCAATAAAGAGAGGAGCAACTGCCTCTGCACATGCAAGTGGATAAGGTGACCAATTATTTATATTTTTTCGCAAAAACGGAAAGTTACATCTGGGGGACACTATGGGGACATTATTACAGATGGCTGACATTTATACAAATGGGGACCACTATGGGGGACATTATTACAGATGGGAGCCACTATGTGGGGCATTATTACTGCTGGGGGCCCATTATGGGGAACATTATGTGTACTGCAATTAAAAATAGATGCAAACTGCCATTAAAAACAGACAGCCAGCCAGAAAATGGATACACAAATGGTTGTAAAATGGGCATGAAAAATTGATAGTATGTTGACGTTGATGTCATTTTTTTTTTCCGCCGTTTTTTCATCGTCCGCATGTAGCCTTAAGGTTCCCAATGCACAAGGCACATCAGCCCACATCCTTCAGTGTATGCAAAATAAATTTTATGTTAGACTTCAGTGTGGGAAATCCACAGTTTTTTACAGAAACCGCAAAGTGGGTGAGAAGAAATCATATCTATGGGCTGCAAAAAAGAAATCTGCAGCTTAGATTGACCTGCATTGAGTGGCACAACTAAAACAGACTGGGCCCCTTAGCAAACTTTTAAATGGGCCGTCACACCTTAAACATGAACATTATAAGCTGCAGTGCACACCAAAGTTATGAGGCCTTTTTTTCGATTCCATTTTTCTATGCAATTTGAAAAAAATGACAAGGAACAGAAAAATACCAGAAAACCATCTTAAAATGCCACTGCAAAAAAGCAGCATTTATTTGTTGGTGTTTTATAATTCCCCATGAAACATCTGATGACTGCTCCATTTTTGCACCTTATAAAAAATTGTTGACAAAAAAGGTAAGTTTTGAACCCCTTAAGGACACAGCCCTATTTCATCTTAAGGACCCAGCCATTTTTTCAAAATCTGACCAGTGTCACTTTATGTGGTGATAACTTTAAAACGCTTTTTCTTATCCAGGCCATTCTGAGATTGTTTTTTCGTCACATGTACTTCATGACACTGGTAAAATGAAGTTGAAAAATTTCATTTTTATTTATAAAAAAAAAAAATTACCAAAAATTTTGAAAAAGTTGCAATTTTCCAAGTTTCAACTTCTCTACTTCTATAATACATAGTAATACCGCCCAAAAAAAGTTATTGATTTACATTCCCCATATGTCTACTTCATGTATCGATCATTTTGGGAATGCCATTTAATTTTTTGGGGGCGTTACAAGGCTTAGAAGTTTAAAAGCAAATCTTGAAATTTTTCAGAAATTTTCAAAAACCCACTTTTTAGGGACCAAGTCAGGTCTGAAGTCACTTTGTGAGGCTTACATAATAAAACCACCCAAAAATCACCCCATTCTAGAAACTACACCCCTCAAGGTATTCAAAACTGATTTTACAAACGTCATTAACCCTTTAGGTTTTCCACAACAGTTAATGGCAAATGGAGATAAAATTTCAGAATTTCAATTTTTTGTAAAATTTTTAATTTTAATCAATTTTTTCCAGTAACAAAGCAAGGGTTAATAGCCAAACAAAACTCAATATTTATTCCCCCGATTCTGCAGTTTGCAAGAACACCCAATATGTGGTCGTAAACTGCTGTATGGCCAAACTGCAGGAAGGAAAGGAACGCCATATGGTTTTTGGAAGGCAGATTTTGCTGGACTGGTTTTTTGACACCATGTCCCATTTGAAGCCCCCCAATGCACCCCTAGAGTAGAAACTCCATAAAAGTGACTCCCTCTAAGAAACTACACCCCTCAAGGTATTCAAAACCAGTTTTACAAACTTTTTTAACCCTTTAGGTGTTCCACAAGAGTTATTGGCAAATTTTTTGTTACCTTGTCTCAAAAAAAGTGTAATATAGAGCAACCAAAAATCATACTTACCCTAAAATAGTACCAACAGAACTGACACCTTATCCCGTAGTTTCCAAAATGTGGTCACTTTTTTGGAGTTTCTACTGTAGGGGTGCATCAGGGGGGCTTCAAATGGGACATAGTGTCAAAAAACCAGTCCAGCAAAATCTGCCTTCCAAAAACCATATGGCGTTCCCTTCCTTCTGTGCCCTGCCGTTTGGCCATACAGCAGTTTACGACCACATATGGGGTGTTTGTGCAAACAAGAGAATCAGGGCAATAAATATTGAGTTTTGTTTGGCTGTTAACCCTTCCTTTGTTACTGGAAAAATCGATTTTTTGAAAAAAATTATTTTTTAGTGTCTCCACATTCTGAAAGCCATAGTTATTTTTTTTTTTTGGGCGACTGTCTTATGTAGGGGCTCATTTTTTGCGGGATGAGATGGCGGTTTGATTGGCACTATCGTGGGGTGCATATGACATTTTGGTCGCTTGCTATTACACTTTTTGTGATGTAAGGTGAAAAAAATGGCTTTTGACACCGTATTTTATTTTATTTTTTGCTGTGTTCAGCTGAGGGGTTAGGGCATGTGTTATTTTTATAGATCAGGTTGTGACGGACGCGGCGATACATAATATGTATAATTTTTATTTATATAAGTTTTACACAATAATATAATTTTTTAAAACAAAAAAAAAATCATGTTTTAGTGTCTCCATAGTTTGAGAGCCATATATTTTATTTTTTTTTGGGCGATTGTCCTATGTAGGGGCTCATTTTTTGCGGGATGAGATGGCGGTTCGAATTGTACTATCTTAGGGTGAATATGACTTTTTGATCGCTTACTATTACACTTTTTGTGATGTAAGGTGACAAAAAAATTGCTCTTTTGACAACGTTTTTATTTTTTATGTTTACGGCGTTCATCTGAGGGGTTAGGTCATGTTATATTTTTATAGAGAAGGTCCTTACGGATGCGGCGATACTTAATATGTATACCTTTTTTTATTTATCTTGGTTTTACACAATAATATCCTTTTTGAATTGAAAAAAAACATGTTTTAGTGTCTCTATAGTCTGAGAGCCATATATTTTTCAGTTTTTAGGCAATTGTCTCAGGTTGGGTATAATTTTTGAGTAATGAGGTGACTGTTAGATTGGCACTATTTGGGGGGTCATATGACTTATTGATCGCTTTGTATTACACTTTTAGTGATGTAAGGTGTCAAAAAATGGCTTATTTACACCATTTTTTTTTTTTTAATGGCGTTCACCTGAAAAGTTCAGTCATGTGATATTTTTATAGAGCAGATTTTTACGGACGCGGCGATACCTAATATGTGTAGTGTATTTTATTTTTTAAAATTTTTATTCAGTGATATGTTTTTTTTTCATCCTTACTTTTTTCACTTTTTTACATTTTTTTTTGACCCAGACCCACTTGGTTCTGAAAGATCCAGTGGATCTGGTGTCTGTATAATACAGTACAGTATACTATATAGTGCACTGTGCTGTATTTTTTACTTTTTTACTTTTTTACTTTTTTACTTTTTACGGACCGCGGTATAGAAGGGGTTAAACGTCTGGCATCTGATCAAGCACAGATGCCAGCCGTTTCTATCAGAGTGTCAGCAATGTGCTGACACTCTGAAAGATCCACTAGACACCAGGGAAACATTACAGAGGAGGCGGGCGCAACCACCCCCCCCTGCACCCCCGCCGCCATAATATGATTGGGGGCTGAATGATTTCAGCAGGTACCTTGTTCCGATCACTGCCGGCTAAGCAGCAGTGATCGGAACTACTCATGACGTACCGGTACGTCATGTGTCCTTAAGGACTCGGGAAACATGCCGTACCGGTACGTCATGTGTCCTAAAGGGGTTAAAAACACACTATTCCATGCAACAGTATCCAGTATAAGAATCATGGTCTATAGGACAAACAATCAGAAGATCGCAGGTTCTAGCCCTCTTCGGGGTTAAAGGTTTTTGTATGAAAAAAAAGAAAAAACTTGTACTAGTCTTGTACACATACATTGAGCAGAAGGTGGGACAGTTCTTGGGCCTCTTAGTGTCTGGCAGAGTTCACATTAGTGCTGACGTATGGAGTTGTAACTATGGTCAAGCAAGGTCAATATATGTAATTCACAGCCCACTGGGTAAATGTCGTTCCGGATCCGGCACGCCAGCAACTTGTCCAGGTGATGGCAATGCCGTCTCTGTGTTATAATGCAGGGATTTCTGCGCCAATGTGCTCCTCTGCCGCCAACTTGTCCTCATACTCCCCTCTAGGCACAGTTCACATTGGTACTCCAGTATATCACCTATGCAAAGCTAGGCATTGTCAACGGTGCCACACTGGGGAGGCACTGCTCCGTGTCATCAATAAAGAAATCGAATGCCAGCTGTCTCCTTGCCAAATGGAGATAGGAACTATGGTTACTGATAATGGGGAGAACATTTTTTCTGTGCTACATCAAGGAGGGCTGACCCATGTACCCTGCATGGCGCACGTCTTCAATCTCGTTGTCACCTGGTTCTTCCACTTAACTGCAAGAGCTAAATGTGTCCATGAAACTGTGCATGCACTTCAGCCACTCTTATTGTGCCAAACACACCCTCCTTGAGCTGCAAAGACAAAATGCTCTTTCCCAACACCCAATAAAGAAATCGGACACTGGCTTTCTCCTCGCCAACGAGGAGAATGAACTGGCAGGGAAAGAGGATGTAAACACCCAGGAATGTTATACGCAACTAGGTGGTTTATCTGTCCAAGTGACAGGAGAGGAGCATGAGGAGCTGGAGGGTGATTACGAAAATGACATAGATGACCCCGACAGACCAACCAGTATGCAGTGGAGATGGAGGCAGGGAGGCCCTCCTAGTCCCTTGCACAAATGGCCAGATGCATGGTGTCATGTTTGTCATGTAGCCGTATTGTCATGATTCGACAGAGGGGTGACTACTGGCTATCCACATTGCTAGACCCTTGCTACCGGCCAAAAATGGGGACATTTTTTAGATCTTCTGAGAGGGGTTCAAAAATGGACTACTATAGAGACATGCTGTATAGTCAGTTGGTTACTTCCTCTGCTCTCATTCGCTACTGCCATGACTGGTGGGGTGAGGGATGGGCAGGAGCAGCTCTATATGCAGCAACTTCATTCTAGATTCTCTGATGAGCAGTTTTCTTCAGCCGCCTATTGAAGAAACCACCCAGCTGCAGCAACAGGACATGCAGCAAAACCTCAACCAGCAGGTGGTGGTATACTTGGACTGCACCTTGTCACTCAAGATCCCCTGGACTACTTAGCATGCAAACTTGAAGTGTGGCCGCAACTGGCTGAGTTTTGCCATGGGCATGCATTCCTGCCCAACCAGTAGTGTGGCACCAGAGCGGGTGTTCAGTGCGGTGGGGGCATAGTTACCCCTAAGAGAACTCGCTTTTCCTCCCAAAATGTTAATAGACTAACCTTCATAAAGATGAATCAGGAGTGGTTCAACCCTGATATCCAGACACTGGTGCCTGATGCAATACAATTTCTTATTCTGTCACTAATGATCACACTGTAGTGTGCTGCCACACCAGAATGTTCTGCAAAATGGGCCGTTACTTCTGGCCACGTGCTGCTGCCGCCTGCCTACTGCCATTACTACAATGGGGCTTCTTGGGCCACTGATATGTACATGTTACATTTTTAAAAGGATGTGCATGCCACTGGGCCTTGCTATCACACTGCTGTTTTTGGGTTCTGCTACTACTTTGATCTGCCACCATCTTGTGCTGTATCTCACTGCTGTTGTCCCCCCCCCCCCCACTCTGTCATGGGGCTACTATTGTCCATGTTACTGCCACTGCTGTTGGATCCCATCTCCACTCTGTTATGGGGCCACTATTGTCCATTTGTCCTTGTTGACATAACTTTTTATTTTTTATTTTTTAATCCGTCAGAAGAACAGAAAAAAAGGATCCTGTATTTTGAGCCTCCATAAGACCTCTTTCACACGATCAGTATTTAGTCAGTATTCAATCAGTATTTGTAAGCCAAAAGCAGGAGTGGGTTTAAAACAGATGAGATGCAAGTATTTACATTACATTTTATCTCTGTTTTGGACCCACTCCTATTTTTGGCTTACAAATACTTACTGAAATGTCTCATACAGATATCAGGATAAATGTCCGTACAGAAGTTGAAGTACCAGTATCCCTCATAGATGTCTATGCAGGGGTTAAAACGTCTATATTTGATATCTTCCCATAATATGCACACGGATTAGAGCATTATTCTTACTCACAGTTTACCGCTAAGGAATCAGGGTCTAGTGCCTGCTTTGGCATCCCACGTGGGCACAGAAAGGTCTTACCTCCGAGTATTCCCTGCTATCCGTGAGTCCTTGTTCAGTATGCTTATCTCGTGTGCTGGAGAGGGACGCAGTCGGCGTGCCACATGGTTGAAGGAGGCAGGTTAGCCCGTCTCTTTGCTTCAGATGGGAATACTTCTGGAGTGTTCCATATTATATTGGTTATAGACAAGGGTCCATCTCAGGACATCCGTACATGAGGGGTATTTAGGCACCAGACGCGTTTCGGAACATTCACCTTGTTCCCTCTTCATTCACCTTGTTCCTTCACCACTAAAGAAGGAACAAGGTGAATGTTCTGAAACATCTATGAGGGATAATGATACTTCAACTTCTGTATGGACATTTGTGTCAGACTTGAGTGTCTGAATATAAGTGAACAGTTCTCAGCGTTTGATAAAGATTTCCTTATGTACACTGGACATTACCTGTACAAATTTACCATATGCCCTAATGGTGCTACATTGAGAATTATCGATATAGCCCACCCTATGCTCTAATGGTGGGTCAGATTACATCTGCATAATAATTGAATGCAAGGTAAGAATGGAACGCAACGGGTGGCATTTGATACATTTGAGATATATTGTATACCTACTGAGACAATGTTGGTGGAGTAAACCATTACTGTGTAATATATACCCTGGAAATTGAGCGCAATATATATTCTGGAAATTGAGTGAACCGGGGGGGACATTCCGGAGTCTGGTATAATTTACTAATTATCAGTGATCATATTTCCAGACCAGAATCCCCACCATAGGATACATATTGGCTTGTATGCTTTTTACTATTTTTATACTTTATATTTTTATTTTTATCTTATTTTATGTTGACTATTTGTATGTGGATGGTTTATGAAATACATTTTTTCTCATAGTGATCCTGGAGGTGGAGTGCCAATCTCTTCCAACATTTTCAATTGAACTATTTTAGTGACAGGGTGAGTTTCTGAGATTAGTCACCCTTTTCCCCACAGTGTGCAGGAGAGCCACCTGACTTTTATATTTTGCAAGTGTTCAATTGGGTTGAGGTTTGGGGACTGTGGAGGCCAATCCAGCGCCACTACTTCATTGTCATTGAACCATTTCTTCGTCAGTCTCGACGTATGCTTCAGATCGTTGTCATGCTGGAACACTGTCGTCCTTTTCATAGCCGTAGTACTCTAATGTACAAAGTAACTCCTCTTGTAGGATACTCAAATATAGCTCAGCTTTTCGACCATCATCGATTCTTGTCAAGTATCCAAACAACCCCTTATCACCACACTTGACAATTTGTCGATCTGTTAGCCCTCTTTTCCCTTGTTTCTTCCAGACCCATTTGCACCCATCAGAGCCCAGTCTATTGACTTTCATCTCATCACTCCAAATCACCCGTTTCCAATTTTCCACTGTCCACTATTCGTATATTTTTGCAAACATAATCCACAGCTTCTTAAGACGATATTGAAGTCTAGCCTTCTTCACCTTTTTTCGGGCCAACATTTCAGACTTGTGTAGCATGGTGCTTGCATGGACGTCTGTAATTTATTACTATTACGAAGCATATGTGCCACCTCCACTGCCTTATTTGTCGCATCAGAACTGATAGACCTTGTGATGAGCTGACTTGTTGACTCCGATATCTTGCCTGGACATGCACCTCTTGGCTTTTGAATGGATGGACGGACTTCATTTTATATTCTTCCAACTGTCATGGCACTCACATGATGCAGTTTGGCAATTTTCTTGGCTGAGATACCGCTGTTGACGAGCTGTATGATGCTGTTTCTCTTTTCTTGGGAAATCTTGTTCATCTTCTTCACAACTACACTGCAACATGTGTCGCACAACATATTTTATAATGCTAGTCTATGGTGTCACACTGCGACATTCTGGACTGTAACACTACAGTCGCACAAAAATCCATCTTGGATGGGCTTTTTGCGACTGTCGTGTTGCAGTCACAGCATGTCGCAGTGCGACACCATGGACTAGCATTATAAAATATATTGTACGACATTGCTGCGACAAATAGTCGTGAGACAAATGTCATCATGTAGCCCTAGCCTTACTGTCACTGCTACTGTTGCCACTCTCCCCACTGTCATGAGGCCACTTTTGTTACTGCTGCAACCCTCCCCACTCTGCAAGAAAATTTTGATTAGCACATCCAAAGTCACATGTGCACATCCATAAAGCCAACATGCAGACAGCAAACAAAATACGTATGGCAGCATACTGTTATACATGCAAACAAAAGAATTAGGGATTATTTTTGATTGCAGTGGTACTATACCTACTATACTTGAAAAATGGAAGCTCTTTGTGCACATTTTTGATGAAATGTGTGCCGACCCATCTTCAAACATCAAGGTGGCTTCTGCAGATGGGTATCTAACACTAAAAGCACTGCCTCTTCTGGGTTTAACCTAAACCTACAATGTTCAGGGCGGTGTAGGAACCAGCTATATTTATACTCTGCTCAGAAGTCCTGGGCAGATGGGTGGGGAATACTTAATCTGTCATGGGGCCCCTACTTGAATTTTGGGGCACTGCACAGTCCATGACGATAAATTAGACCTGAGGGTAAGGCCTCATGCACACGAACGTATTGGTTTAGTTGCGTGCATTGGGACAGCAATTTGAGGTCTCCAATGCACGGAGAACGTTTGTGCGGCGGCCAGGACGGATCCAGACCCATTCAACTTGAATGGGTACGTGATCCGTCCTTTCCACAAAAAGATAGAGCAAGTTCTATTTTTTTGCGGAACAGAGGCACGGACAGAAACACCATGGAAGCATTCCTTAGTGCTTCTGTTGTGTTCCGATCCATGCTTCTGTTCCACATCACCGTGATTGAGGACCCATTCAAGTTAGCAATACGGCCACAGGCAAAACAGTCATGTGCATGAGGCCTAACAATTACCTGTAATTCTGACGCACAGTAAATCTACAGCTAACAGAAGGGATTAAAAAGCATGTGTTTGGACTGCCACAACATGCTTTAAAACAACATTTTTTTTCTCCACTACTTTATTGGGGCTGCCTCCATTTCTTTATTTTGTTCTGGGTTTTTGGCTATACTGAAGGTTGCTGTATACTTTTCTTTTTGTTTAACAGAACAGATTAGCTATGAATCTTGGTGCACTGTACAGGGATGTAGACGGCAATAAATTACACCTGTAAGGCCCCTACACCAGTATTCCGCGAGGGTGTAATGTGTGATGTGAACGCATTGCACCCGCACTAAATCCGGACCCATTCATTTCAATGGGTCTGTGTACATGAGCGTCAGTTTTCACGCATGACTTGTGCGTTGTGTGAAAATCGCAGCATGCTCTATATTCTGCGTTTTTCACCCAACACTGGCCCCATAGATGTAAATGGGGCTGCGTGAAAATCGCATCGCATCCTCAAGCAAGTGCGTATGCGATGCGTTTTTCATTGATGGTTGCTAAGAGATGTTGTTTGTAAACATTCCGTTTTTATCACGCGTGTACAAAACGCATGAAATCACATTGCAATCACGCATTTTTCACTAAATGCATCTGGACCTAATGCGCTCACGCTCGTCTGCAAAGAGCCTAATACTGATGACACAGTACCTACAGAATGGATTAACTATGAATGTCGGTGCACTAGAACGCAATGCGCACGGCGATACTCTCCCTGCAATTTAACTTCCAAGCCTTCACACTAAGGACTCATGCACAAGACCGTATGTATTTTGCGGTCCGCAAAAACCGGATCCTCAAAAACTACGGATGACGTCTGTGTGCAGTCCGTATTTTGCGGAACGGAACAGCTGGCCCCTAATAGAACAGTACTATCTTTGTCCGTAATGCGGACAATAATCGGACATGTTCTATTTTTTTGCGGAATGGAAACGGAATGCACATGGAGTAACTTCCATTCTTTTTGCGGACCCATTGAAATGAATGCTTCCATATATGGTCCGCAAAAACGCCTGGAACGAATATGGAAAGAAAATACGTTTGTGTGCATAAGCCCTAAGATTGGGCTACCGAGAGGGATGAATATAATTAGGCTGGAAAATGCTATTCGGCGGCTCACTCAATAAACCAAGCCGGACCAGGTGCTCACCTCTGGTTCCACACGTAACCTTTAAATAGAAATGTGCGAAAAAATGTATGGAGGGGCACTCTAATTTTCTAAAATTAGAGTGCCCCTCCATACATTTTTTCGCACATGAATATGATTAGGCAGAGCTTCCTGGGTTTACCTGATTTATCATGATTCGTGACAAATTAATTTGTAACAAATCGAACTTCTTGCTAAGCCTACATGCACACGGCAGTGTTTTTTTGCGGCCTCCGTTCCGTTTTTTTTTGCGGATCTGATGGTTTCTCATTCACTTTTATGGATCCGTTAAAAATGCGGATGCCTCTTCCTTTGCCTGTCCTCGTCCGCTGTCCGCATTTTACGTCCCCAAAAAAAACATGGCATGTCTTATTCTTGTCCGCAAAAAACGGTTTGCGGACCCATAGAAGTCAATGGGTCCGCAAAAAATGCGGATGACCAACGAAAGCCATCCGTTTGTCATCCGCATCCGTTTTTTTTTGCGGATGGTTGCTTGGAAACCGCCCTGGAAATAGGTAATTTAAGAAAATGGTTCTAGCCTTCCTTTTTTTTGCGGATCCGCAAAAAAACGGAAGACACACGGAAACACAACCTACAAAATTTGCGGACACACGGAACGGATGTGGATGTGAAAAAAAAAGGAAGACGGATACGCGATTTGTGGACGGCAAAAAACAACTGTCGTGTGCATGTAGCCTAAGGCCTCTTTCACACGGGCGTCACGTTTGACACCGGATAAGATGCGGGTGTGTTGCAGGAAAATGTGCGATTTTTCCGTGTGAGTGAAAATCATTTTAATGCGTTTTGCACGCGCTTGCAAAAAATGGCATGTTTGGTACCCAGACCCGAAGCCGGACTTCATCACTGAAGTCCGGTTTCGGGTTGAGTATTGTGTATATTTTATTATTTTCCCTTATAACATAGTTATAAAGGAAAATAATCGCATTCTCAATAGAGAATGCAAAGTAAAAAAGGGTTAAAAATAAAAAAAACTAACTCACCCCCTTCATTTGATCGCGTAGCTGCAGGTCTCCTGTTCTGTCTTCAGCTGGGCGGGGGGTGGGGGGGTGAAGGACCTTCAGTGATGTCACTGGGTCACATGGTCCAATCACCTGCTTCCATGATTAACCCTCTATTGCCCTTTTTACTTTGCATTCTCTATTGAGAATCCGATTATTTTCCTTTATAACTATGTTATAAGGGAAAATTATAAAGATCGGGTCCCCATCCCGATCGTCTCCTAGCAACCATGCGGGAAAATCGCACCGCATCCGCACTTGCTTGCGGATGCTTGCGATTTTCCCACAGCCCCATTCACTTCTATGGGGCCTGCGTTGCGTGAAAAACGCAAAATATAGAACATGCTGCGATTTTCACGCAACGCAAAAGTGATGCGGGAAAATCACCACTCATGTACACAGCCCCATTGAAATGAATGGGTCCGGATTCAGTGCGGGTGCAATGCGTTCACCTCACTCATTGCACCCGTGTGGAAATCACACCCGTGTGAAAGGGGCCTAAGGCCTCTTTCACACGGCCGTAGGTGCCCGCGCTGCGGCCGCAAATTGCGGCCCTCAATGCAGGGGCACCGACCGTGGGGCAGCCTCAGCGGACCCATTAACTTGAATCGGTCCGCGATCTGCCCGTTCCGCAAAAAGAAAGGACATGTTCTATCTTTTTGCGGGGCGAAAGTACGGAACGGAACCCCACGGAAGCACTCCATAGTGCTTCTGTAGTGTTCCGTTCCGTCATTCCGTTCCGCACCGTACCCATTTAAATGAATGGGTCCACATCCGTGATGCGGAATGGCCACCGAACGGTGCCCGTGTATTGCGGATCCGCAAATGTGGCCCGCAATACGGGCACGTGACACCTATGGCCGTGTGAAAGAGGCCTAAGGCTGGGTTCATGCCAGATTTATTCAGTGACTGACATGTATGCTGCAGTGTTACATACAGGGGAATAGCAAATCAATAATTACACCATAGCCTTTTTTTCTCCTCACGCCATACAAAATGTGTTATAAATGATGCATTATCTTTTTGCTACAGGTCGTTACCATTGTGGTGGCTCCATGTACCTGATTTTTAATGTTGTTTTAATAAAAATATTTTTATATTTATTCCCCCCAGTCTTTTTTCAGTAAACTTACATTCACTTTTAATTTTTGGGGTCTAGAAGCAGCAATCATTTGATCGCCCTTATATTGCCAATAAAGCACGAACACCCCAATTAGTACTTATTGGTATGTCCATTTGCGGGAAGGGGTTAATTGTTCTGTATGTTTGTGTATCATTATGTGCATATTTTTTTCAGGAGCTCCTTCTACACAGTTGAATGCTGTTCCACAGGTAATTATCACAATACTGAGGTTATCTCTTTGTATTTAACACATTTAAGCCTCTTGCACATGACCGTATGCCCTCCATGACATATGGACCATGAGCGGGCCATATGTCCCGGAGCGGCATTGATCATGCACATGGGAGCACACGGGAGCACACAGCATCATAGATTACAATGATATTGTGCACGTTGGGCCACCCGTGGGAGATTTGTCCTGCACCCATAAGATCATATAACTGCGGGACAATAGCCCCGAGGACGGCCCGACGTGCACAGCATCATTGTAATCTATGATGCTGCATGCTCCCGTGCACACGATCAATGCTGCTTCGGGACATATGGCCCGCTCATGGTCCAAAAGTCTCGGAGGGCATACAGTCATGTGCAAGAGGCCTTAAGCTACATTCACACGACCGTATGTATTTTGCGATCCTTGTTGCATCCGTTTTTTTAGCAGATGCATTGTAACAATGCCTATCCTTGTCAGCAAAATAGACAAGAATAGGACATGTTCTATTATTTTTGCAGGACTACGGAATTGACATCCGGATGTGGACAGCACACTGTGTGCTGTCCGCATATTTTGCGGACCCTTTCGAAATGAATGGATCCACATCCTATCCGGAAAAAATGTGGATCGGATGTGGACCAAAAATACGGTCGTGTGAGTATAGCCTTATACTGCCCTAAGAGCAGGATGTGATCGAGGGAAAGAAACTGATCTCTGTGATATGTATGTTTCTATTATCTGGAGCAGGATTTCTGGGTTAGGCTACTTTCACACCCTCCCTTTCCGCTATTGAGATCCGTCTCTCTCCTCTTCCAATAAACTTTAGGATACCACCACAGAGTGTTTTTTTTGGATGAGATTTTGAGGCAGATCTGCCTGCAGGATTTTCAGCCAAAGCCAAAAGTGGATCCAGCAGGAAAGAGAAGTATAAATCCTTCCTTTATAATTCCTATTCCTTTCAAATCCACTTATGACTTTTGCAAAAAATCCTGCAGGCATATCTGAGTGTCCGTACCCTTAAAGGGGTTGTTCCACGTAAAATATTTTACAGTTTTCAAACTAGCTTGGATCTGAATACTTTTGTAATTCAATGTATTTAAAAATTTTGTATAGCCACTGAGTTATTCAATTAAATGTATCTGTATAGCTCCACCTGCTCTTTGTTTTTTTTTCTTATTTCTTAGACCTGCTCACTAAGAAGGTCGCACATGCTCAGTTTCACCCTTCAACTGCCTCCTGAGCTGTGATAGGGAGGGAGCTCCAGCAGAATGGACACTTCCCCTGAGCTGTAGTAGAAAGGACACCCCCTTGAGCTGTCAGTTTGATATAAATCCAGCAGAGCAATCGGGAGATCTCTGGATCCATGTGAGGTACAGGGGTGTTTCTAGCTTTGTTAGAAAGATACTGCCATGTACTATATGATGTCTAATTGTCATTTTTACATTGATCATGGGATAACCCCTTTAAGGTGCCAGTTTAATTTAGCCTGCAGCCTGTTTGATTTGTTCTTTTGGTCACTGCTGTCATATGTTCTGTAGCCCCTTTCATAGTACAGGTAAGTACATTGTACTTAGGATTTTTTGGTGCATTATTGCTTCTGTTATATTTATTATCATGTTGTTTCAGACGTCCAGTCGGCAATTTGGGGACTCTGGAAGATGCAGTTTAAAGAGTGGCAAGGCTGCATCTAAAACAAGACATCGGACCTGTACAAACTGCAGTGAACCTTTACCTGACAAGTATGAGGACATACTATGTAGATATTGCCTTCAGGAGGAATCAGGTACTTCAATCCCTATGGCTCAAGAGATAAGGTTGTTTATTAGGGAATGTGTCATGGAATCGGTTCATGAACTAGGTCTACATCCTCACACCTTATACCAGTGATGGCTAACCTCCAGCACTCCAGCTGTGGTAAAACTACGACTCCCAGCATACTCCATTCATTTCTATGGAGTTCTGAGAATAGCCAAGCAAGTGTAGTTTTATCACAGCTGGAGTGCCAGAGGTTAGCCATCACAGCCTTATACTATCCTAAAGCAGCTTTTTTTTTTCTCTAGAAAATATAAATACATTAATCAGAACAGTTAGATTGGAGGTTTCAGACGGGGGGCGGGGTAGGGTGGGGTGTCAGTCAGGATCACTAAGTGATCAGGTTACATGCTGCCCATAGAAGTCTATGGAGCGGGGAGGAGAGAGAATGCTGATGGAGTGAGACAGAGACACACAGAGATGCCGTTGCAGCATCTAGTACTTTTTTTTTTTTTAAACTGTATACTGTGTTTCTCATGCATTTTTGAACTTGTATAGAGTTTCCTAAGGGAAAACACCATTCCTAGAGAAAGGTGCTTTTTGGCTAAATGCACAAACACAACATGAAAAAACACCTCATCTGGTTTGTGGTATGTTGACAGGCCAAGGGTGTCCAGATTTATAAAGTAGCCTGCATAATATTATTACATTTTTGGTACAGGAGAATAGTCAAACAGCAATTACACCATAGCCTTTATGCATTTTTGTCTCGCTCCGTACACAACACATTATAAATTATGCCTTATCTTTTTTTCTACAGGTCGTTACCATTGTGGTGGCACCATGTACCTATTTTTTTAATTTTGTTAAAGAATAAAATATTTTTAATGAAATTTTTTTTTTATATTTATTGCTGGGGGGGGGGTCTTTTTTTCTTAAACTTACATTCACTTTTTTTTTTTTTTGTACCATCTGGGGCCTAGAAGCAGCAATCATTTGATCGCCCCCTATAGTGACATTACAGTATGTCCTATTAAAGTAAGAACACGTAATGATATGTCTATTTGCGGGAGGGGGTTAATTGTTCTGAGTGTTCTTTGTCTCATGATATACATATGCTTTTTTCAGGAGCTCCTTCTACACAGTTGAATGCTGTTCCACAGGTACGGTAATTATTACATCACTCAGGTTATATTGTTGTATTTAACACTTTATAGGGAACCTGCCAGGGAATTTATACTGCCCCGTAGAGCTGCATTGGATAGATGGAAAGAAGCTGAGCTCTGAAATGAAGAGACCACTCCAGTGTTCTTCTTAAATCAGCGTCTCCTCATGTACCGTATAGCAGCCATTGCATTCCAGTGTTGAATTCCATTGCAGGCACACCTCATTGTACTTATTGAGGTGCTGATTAGGTCATCACCGGTAAATCCTCCCACAGGATTTAGGGCTCATGCACACGAACGTATATTCTTCCGTGTCCGTTCCGTTTTTTTAGCGGATCGTATCAGTGACCATGTACTCCAATGGGTCCGCTAAAAACAGACTCCATGTGCATTTCCAGCTTCCGTATGTCTAGTAGTTCCGTCCTGGCTCTAAGACGGAAGATACTGATCAGGATTGTCCCAGTGCATCTTGAATGGAGAGAAATCCGCTCAGGATGCATCAGGATGTCTTCAGTTCAGTATTCAAACGTTTTTGCCGTTAAAAATCCACAGCATGCTGCGGATTTTCCTTGGGCCAAAAATTGAAGGCATGCCGCAAGGACGGATCTGGAATTAATGACCATTGAAAAGCATTAATCCGGATCCGACTTTAAGCTAAATGTTGTTTCGGCGCATCGCCGGATCTGACGTTACCTTTCTGAATGGTAACCATGGTAGCTAGGACGCTACTAAAGTCCCGGCTGCCATGGGAAAGTGCTAGGTTAGGGAGGAGCTACATACCGTCCGTGCGCTCTAGGGTGCTCCACAATGACGTCACAGCGCCCTACATCACATGGATAATGTGATCATGCGACGAGGGCGCTGTGACGTCATTGTGGAGCGCCTCAGGAGCCACACGGAAGGTAAGTAGCTTCTCCCTGGCTCCCCACTACTGCATGGCAGCCGGGACTTTAGTAGCGTCCCGGCTGCCATGGTAACACTAAAGCATTTTGAAGACTGATCAGTCTTCAAATGTTTTCAGGTGTGTTGCGTTGTGAAGGATCTGTGGGCATTTCCGGCGACGGAAGTGCACGCCGGATCCTCACAACGGTAGTGTGAAAGGGGCCTTAGTTATTAATTCACTTACAGTCCGGTGTGTATGTGTCTTCACATATAACTAAAGAGGAATTGCTGCTGTTATGTTAATGGATGCTATAACATTGCACCAATCTTCTGAACATACACATCTGTCATCCGCCTACCTCATGATCCTGGAGCTGTGCTGTAGAGCTCGGCGGCCACTGTACAGCACAGCTCCAGGATCATGAGGTAAGGCGGATGACAGATGTGTATGTTCAGAAGGATGGTGCAATGTTATAGCATCCATTAACATCAGCAACAAGTCTGGGCTGGTTCAGGCTGTGCTGTGCCTGTGTGAGTGACGTGACCTGGGCCGGCGACCCCCCGCCCGCAGCTCACCTGGTTCTGGTCCTGTGTGCAGCAGCTGGCTTCTCCTCTGTGTGGTCCTGGTATCTTCGCTATGCTTCAATCGCTTGAAGACTTTACTTTTCGCCCTATAAGACTATAACACACACATAGGTTTTAGAGGAGTACAATAAGAAATAATATTTTCCACTATACCTCAGGTCAGACTACCAATCAGACCCCCAATGTTAATCACACCTCAGATCAGCCCCCCGTGTCAGCCCCCATCCATCATGCCCCCCATGTCAGTCATCATGCCAGCCGTCAGCCCCCCATGTCAGCCGTCAGCCCCAATCCATCATGCCCTCATGTCAGCCATCATGCCAGCTGTCAGCCCCCATCCATCATGCCCCCCATGTCAGCTGTCAGCCCCCCATGTCAGCCGTCAGCCCCCATCCATCATGCCCCCCCATGTCAGTCATCATGCCCTTATGTCAGCCATCATGCCAGCCGTCAGCCCCCATGTCAGGCGTCAGCCCCCATCCATCATGCCCCCCATGTCAGCCATCATGTTATTGGTCCCCCTCATGTGCCAGTAGCCGTCCCTTTATGTGCCAGTAGCCGTCCCTTTATGTGCCAGTAGCCGTCCCCTTTATGTGCCAGTAGCCGTCCCTTTATGTGCCAGTAGCCCCCTTTAGTGGTGCCAGTAGCCCCTTTAGTGGTGCCAGTAGCCCCTTTAGTGGTGCCAGTAGCCCCCTTTAGTGGTGCCAGTAGCCCCCTTTAGTGGTGCCAGTAGCTCCTTTAGTGGTGCCAGTAGCCCCATTTAGTGGTGCCAGTAGCTCCCTTTAGTGGTGCCAGTAGCTCCCTTTAGTGGTGCCAGTAGCTCCCTTTAGTGGTGCCAGTAGCCCCTTTAGTGGTGCCAGTAGCTCCCTTTAGTGGTGCCAGTAGCCCCTTTAGTGGTGCCAGTAGCCCCTTTAGTGGTGCCAGTAGCCCCCTTTAGTGGTGCCAGTAGCTCCCTTTAGTGGTGCCAGTAGCTCCCTTTAGTGGTGCCAGTAGCCCCAAGAAAAAACAAAAAACAAAAACACTTATACTTACCTCCAGCGATGCAGGCCTCTTCCGGCCTGTGTCTCGAAGCTGTACGGCTCCGGCGGCGCGATGACGTCATCGCGCCGCCGGAGCCGGCCTCTGATAGGCTGCCGGCCTTAGTGCTGGCAGCCTATCAGAGGAACAGGGAGAGAGAGGACACTCCTCTCCCTCCTCTGCTGCTGCTCCGCACGGAGATGAGCGCAATGCAAGCGCTCATCTCCGTCCGACCTGATGTTCCCTGCCGCTGCCGCGTCTGCCAATGGTCAGTCCGCCCCTGGTGACACCCCATCAGACTGGTGTCACCCGGTGCGGACCGCACCCCCCGCACCCCCCTCGCAACGCCACTGCAGTGATGGCTAACCTCCAGCACTCCAGCTGTGGTAAAACTACGACTCCCAGCATACTCCATTCATTTCTATGGAGTTCTGAGAATAGCCAAGCAAGTGTAGTTTTATCACAGCTGGAGTGCCAGAGGTTAGCCATCACAGCCTTATACTATCCTAAAGCAGCTTTTTTTTTTTCTCTAGAAAATATGAATACATTAATCAGAACAGTTAGATTGGAGGTTTCAGACGGGGGGCGGGGTAGGGTGGGGTGTCAGTCAGGATCACTAAGTGATCAGGTTACATGCTGCCCATAGAAGTCTATGGAGCGGGGAGGAGAGAGAATGCTGATGGAGTGAGACCGAGAAACACAGAGATGCCGTTGCAGCATCTAGTACTTTTTTTTTTTTTTAAACTGTATACTGTGTCTCTCATGCATTTTTGAACTTGTATAGAGTTTCCTAAGGGAAAACACCATTCCTAGAGAAAGATGCTTTTTGGCTAAATGCACAAACACAACATGAAAAAACACCTCATCTGGTTTGTGGTATGTTGACAGGCCAAGGGTGTCCAGATTTATAAAGTAGCCTGCATAATATTATTACATTTTATGTACAGGGGAATAGTCAAACAGCAATTACACCATAGCCTGTATGCATTTTTGTCTCGCTCCGTACACAACACATTATACATTATGCCTTATCTTTTTTTCTACAGGTCGTTACCATTGTGGTGGCACCATGTACCTATTTTTTTAATTTTGTTAAAGAATAAAATATTTTTAATGAAAAATTTTTTTTATATTTATTGCTGGGGGGGTCTTTTTTTCTTAAACTTACATTCACTTTTTTTTTTTTTGTACCATCTGGGGCCTAGAAGCAGCAATCATTTGATCGCCCCTTATAGTGACATTACAGTATGTCCTATTAAAGTAAGAACACGTAATGATATGTCTATTTGCGGGAGGGGGTTAATTGTTCTGAGTGTTCTTTGTCTCATCATATACATATGCTTTTTTCAGGAGCTCCTTCTACACAGTTGAATGCTGTTCCACAGGTACGGTAATTATTACATCACTCAGGTTATATTGTTGTATTTAACACTTTATAGGGAACCTGCCAGGGAATTTATACTGCCCCGCAGAGCTGCATGGGATAGATGGAAAGAAGCTGAGCTCTGAAATGAAGAGACCACTCCAGTGTTCTTCTTAAATCAGCGTCTCCTCATGTGCCGTATAGCAGCCATTACATTCCAGTGTTGAATTCCATTACAGGCACACCTCATTGTACTTATTGAGGTGCTGATTAGGTGATCACCAGTAAATCCTCACAGGATTTAGGGCTCATGCACACGAACGTATATTCTTTCCGTGTCCGTTCCGTTTTTTTTTTTAACGGACCGTATAGGGACCATTAATTTCAATGGGTCCGCTAAAAAAACAGAAGTTACTCCATGTGCATTTAGTTTCCGTATGTCCGTATTTCCGTTCTGCAAAAAAATAGAACATGTCCTATTATTGTCCGCATTATGGACAAGGATAGTACTGTTCTATCAGGGCCCAGCTGCTCCGTTCCGCAAAATACGGAATGCATGCGGACTGCAAAATACATACGGTTGTGTGCATGAGGCCTTAGGGAAGAAAAAGAATCCTGATTACCCCAGATATGTTCTCGTTTTTGGCTATAAAGGCCACAGTTTTTAGTGTTATATTATTCTTTCATTGCTGGTGCAAGGTAATATTTACAGGAGAACCTTTATAGCCTTACTCTTACATAGAGCCATTATTTTCCTGCCGTCTGCCATTTTGGTTGGAGCAGATCCTCTTCTGCCCTATCCAGGTTTAGCAGGGCAGGGTTGTTTTCTCATATTCCAATAATCTTTAGGGTACGACCACACAAGAGTTTTTTGGATGAGGTTTGAGGCAGGTCTGCCTGCAGGATTTTCAGCCAAAGGCCTCATTCACACGACCGTGGCCCGGCTGTGGCCGTATTATAGCCGGCAAACATCACTTGAATGGGTCCGCAATCCGGTCCTGCGGTGCAGAACAGAGGCACGCATCCCCACGGAAGCACTATGGAGTGCTTCTGTGGTGTTTCTGTCCGTGCCTCCACACCACAAAAAAATAGAAAATTTTTTGCGGTGTGGATGGATCACTGACCCATTCAAGTTGAATGGGCCTCGATCCGTTCCGGCTGCCACACGGACGTTGCCTGTGCATTGGGGACCGCAAATTGCAGTCCCCAATGCACAGAACGGCCGCACAACGGCCGTGTGCATAAGGCCAAAGTCAGAAGTGGAGTATCCAGGAAAGAAGTATAAAAAATTCCTTTATAATTCCGATGCCTTTTGAATCCACTTCCACCTTTGATAAAAAGAACTCTCCAGGCAGATCTGCCTCAGAACCTCGTGTTTCTACCTTTTATGGTTTAATTTAGCTTGCAGCCTGTTTGACTGGTTCTTCTGGTCACTGCTGCTGTATCTTCTGTTGCCCCTTTCATTATGTAAGAAATTATTATATATAAATATATATTAAATATATACTATATACAATGCTCCCTCTTACTGGGTCTGATTCGAGGTTGGATGCAATAAATGAGACACAAGAGTGAACGTAGTAAAAAAATATATTGTATAGTGTAAAAAATTGATATTGCAATATTATTATTAAAGACTATGGAGTTACAGTGAAACAAAAAGAAATAAATATTACATAGAGAGAGACTTATACACAGCAATAATTATAATTACTAGCAATCCAAGATGGCAAAACTTATACAACAGACGAGTCCTTAAATCTTGGTCTGCTTTCACACTCACGTTTTGGCTTTCCGTTTGTGAGATCTATTCAGGGCTCTCACAAGTGGTCCAAAACTGATCAGTTTGCATTCTAATGCATTCTGAATAGAAAAAGATCCGCTCAGAATGCATCAGTTTGCATCAGTTCAGTCTCCATTCCGCTTTGGTTGCAGCTTGCAGCGTTTTGGTGTCCGTCTGACGAAACTGAGCCAAACTGATCCGTCCTGACACACAATGTAAGTCAATGGGGACGGATCAGTTTTCTCTGACACAGTCTGGCACAATAGAAAACGGATCCGTCCCCCATTGACTTTCAATGGTGTTCAAGACGGATCCGTCTTGGCTATATTAAAGATAATATAAACGAATCCGCCCATGACACATCCACGCAAAACACCTTACAGTACATATTTACCACACATGGCCTTTTTAGGTCTGTCCACCAGTCTACTCTCCTGTCCCCTTCCAATTTTTTTCCCAGCCTCCCCCAGCTTTTCCTCCAGCTTCCCCAAATACCCCAAAGCATGGATATTTTATTCCTTGAAAGCTCTCAACCCCCATTCTTGTCAACACCCCATATCAGTTATGTGAGAGTCTGTAGCCTGACACATTTTGGGTTCCTTTTGTTCTCTGCCAATCAACATATTTAAGAGATACATGATCCTACAAGGCCTTTATCTGTGAGAATCAGAGTAAGACAAAATGAGCTAGATACATACTAATGAAGTATACCCATGTACATTCACCTACCCATCTCTGATTCACACTAATAAATCCCTCATAATCTATAAAATATAACGCATATATTATATTAATTCAAAAACCTTTATTTCTTACAGATTCCCCCACTAGAGGGCAAAAAACTCGTAGAGGAATGAGCCCTCTAAATACATAATCTAAATAAATCCATAATGATAACATGACATGAGCGTTTGTTATAATGTAGTTGCACTGATATTTTGGGGGTTGGGCTGATAACTTTACTGTTGGAAGTGATAAAAATTACTGAGACAGACTTAACCTGACAACCATCAATATAATTTCATGTTCTGTGAAGTTAAATTTGTAGCTTCTAATATTCACAGACACTTCAATGTATTATTTGCTCCATCAGCCACCTTATAAGACCTCGCATCACACAAATTTTTTTATATTCAACACAACAAAGTCCACACTCTCTGCCCTTTAATACACTTGTGACCACCACCATTATGCAAGGTCACACTGTTCCTTTGAGGCTCTTTCCGGTCATCTGCTAGGATCTCACTTTACTGTGCTTGTTTCTTTATTCGGTGCCACTCACACCATTAAGTCCATTTCACAGTTTTTAGTCCATCACAGCCACAGTCTTATTGGACAGATTTTTGCTCACTGACCCACTGGTGTTGGAGCAGTCACTATTCAGGTTGGAGCAGAAATGCAAACATACTCACTAGAGATGAGCGAATTTTTGAAAAATTCGATTAGCCGGGTTCGCCAAATTTATTGAATAAAATCGGTACGATTCAAATTAATTTGCGGCGAATCGCGTTAAAAAACAGCTATTTCCAGGCTGCAGAGAGCCTTTATAGTGGTGTAAAACACTGTGCCTTGCAGTAACACGCATAGGGAGTCTGCTGCTGGTGAAATAATACTGTGAGTCAGTATGACATGCAGATGACAGGCGTCGATCTTAGAATTACTGCACACTTCACTTTTTTGGGCAGTGACGTGGCTAAAACTGACCAAATAACTCAAGTATGAACTCAGCCTTACAGGTCGATGTTAGTGTCAAGAAGAAGCACACTCCTTTTACACCCTCGTCAGCTGATTCCACATAGATGTAAACAGAACCTATTCTTTTAAGTGCTTATAAAAGTAGAACCCCCCCCAATAGAGTGGAGAGGGTGTTAGCAGTTAGTTTGTGTTGACGTCACTGATTATTTTGCCTTTCCTCTGATCTGTCAGAACAAAAACCCACAAAAAACGGATCCTGTCTGTGGAGCATCCGCCTTCACTCGGTCAGCATTTGCTCGTTAATCCATTAGTATTGCTAATGCCCCAAAAAAACTGGAGTGGATCCAAAACAGAGATGACATGTGAATGGAATATTTGCATGTCTTCTGTGTTTTGTACCCAGTCCTGCTTTTGGCTACCAAATCATAAGCTAATTCTGATGGGACCATACAGGCCTTAAAGCCGCTACACAGACAGGATCAGTTGTGCGTCTCATTTTTCCTTCCTTCTGACAGACCAGAAGAAGGGTCAAATAAATGATGATGTCAGCCAGGCCGAAAGGCAAACTAGTGGCCCAGTCATGAAGGTAGGGTGGGAACATTATGAAAAGTCAACAGAGTGGCCCTTTGACATAGTGGTGAGGTGGATGCAGCATGAGGAGACCACAGAGTGGCCCAATGCCCGAGTCTGGAGGTGGCGGCAGCAGCAGCATCAGGAGGAGGCCACAGCGTGGCACAATGACAGAGTGTGGAGGTGGCAGCAGCATGAGGAGGCCACAGAGTGTGGATGGGGCAGCAGCATGAGGAGACCACAGAGTGGGACAATGACAGAGTCTGGAGGTGGCGGCAGCATCAGGAGGCCACAGAGTGGCACAGTGACAGAGTGTGGAGGTGGCAGCAGCATGAGGAGACCACAGAGTGGGACAATGACAGAGTCTGGAGGTGGCAGCAGCAGCATCAGGGGGAGGCCACAGAGTGGCACAATGACACTGGATGTGGTGGCAGCATCAGGAGACTAAAGAGTGGCAAGGTGATATAGTGTGGAGATGGCAGCAGCATCAGGTGACCACAGACTGGGAAGGTGACATAGTGTTGAGATGGCAGCAGCAGCATCAAGAGACCACAGAGTGGCAAGGTGACATAGTGTGGCAGCAGCATCAGGAGGCCACAGAGTGGCACAATGACAGAGTGTGGAGGTGGCAGCAGCATGAGGAGGCCACAGAGTGGGAAGGTGGCATAGTGTGGAGATGGCAGCAGCAGCATCAGGAGACCACAGAGTTGCAAGTTGACATAGGGTGGAGATGGCAGCATCAGGAGACCACAGATTGGTAAGTCGACATAGTGTGGAGATGGCAGCAGCAGCATCAGGAGACCACAGGGTGGCACGGTGACATAGTGTGGAGATGGCAGCAGCATGTGGAGACCACAGAGTGACCCGGTGACAGAGTGGGGAGGTGGGTGGCAATACAAGTACCATCTGAAGATGATGGGTGAAAGAAGGAGCACTTGGCATCAGATGTGTGGCATCAGGCGGGTGGCAGCATTAGAATAGTAGCTGAGGCAGGTAGCCAGAAGAAACCAGTTTCTTTTGTCAAAGTGTTGTTGTGGCACCATGGATGATTTAGTCTGATGCATCAGGCATTGGTGGGTGGAAATCCTGGCTGATCCACACTTGATTCATCTTGACAATGGTCAGTCTCTCCACATTTTGGGTGGACAGGCGAGTTCTTCTTGGGGTAACTATGGCCCCCGCTGCACTAAACACCCGCTCTGATGCCACACTACTGGCTGGGCAGGACAGCTTTTCCAGTGGAAAATCGGCCAGTTGAGGCCACATATCCAGTTTGACTGCCCAGTAGTCCAGCGGATCTTCAATGACGGCTGGCAGGGTGCACTCCAAGTATGCCACCTGCTGGTTCAGGTTCTGCTCCAGGTCTAGCTGCTGGTGAGTAGTTTCTTTACTATGCGGGTGAATAAATCTGCTCATCATCGACTTAAGACTTAGGCTGCTGCTGATCGAGCTGGTACTGCTGCTGCCACTCCTCCCCAGCAGCCATGGCAGTGGAACGTGAGCGCAGAGGGCCCCCCCGGTCAGACCTGCCAGAGGATGGACGATGGCGCAGATAGGCAGTGGCCAACTGACTACATAGGATGTCTCTATAGTAGTTCAGTTTGTCCTCCCTCTCAGCGGGTGTAAAAAAAAGGCCCACATTTTGGACCGGCAGCGATGGTCCAACAAGGTGGAGAGCCAGAAGTCAATTGTCACGGCCTCGGTGGTCTGCGCCTTGACATTGTTGTCATGCAAGCGGTTTCTGGTGGCAACGTGGTGTTCGCTATGCATGTGCTCTTTCCCTTGAAGTTGTTGTCCTCCTGTTTGGTGTCTAAGGGGTTAATTCTCTGGCTGGTGTGGAGCTAGCTGGAGCTGGGTGTGGTCTCAGGTCTCTTTATATACTGTTGCTGTGAGACTGAGATCATTGTTATGTCTGCCTGTGTGTGAGAAAGAGCTTGCTACTTTCTTGGATGCAGACTGAGAGTCATCCTAGTTTGTCATCGATGTCATCTGCAATGTCATCCCTTTGTCTCCTCCTTGTCCTTTCCCCTATGTTGTTTGTTTGGTGTGGGTTTGATTTGGTGATTTGTTGCTATGTCTAGTGTGTTGTTTCATGTCTGGTTTGCTGTTTGTTGTCCAGCATGTACGCTAGACATTCCCTTGTCTGCCTGCAGAAGTGGGCCCTTATAATTTCCCGGAGGGGTGAATCACAAGTCATGTCTGAATGCTGTTCTGCCTGGGGCCGCCATGTGCCCTGTTTGCTTGGGGGTTTCCAGGCAGTAACTGGTGTGCTGGATACCTGGGTGTGGTGGTTTGTACTGTGTCCTTTATGGTGTGTGGGCTCTAGTACACTTGTCCGGGTTCCAGTTGGTGTTGCTGTGGCAGGTAAGTGTGTTGGTATGGTGTGCTTACCTGCTGTTCCAGTTACTGCATTTAGTCTCGCCTTTTCCCTTGCAGCTAGTCCGGTGGAGATTCCTGTCCATCCATGTTTGGGATGAACAGGTTGTCTCTTTTCTGGCTCCTATTTCAGGGACTGATGGGGTTAGTAGGGCCCAGGTTCGTGTGCATGAGCGCTCCTACCATCTGGGTCCGCTCATGCGGTTAGGAGGTCAGGGATTGAATTTAGGGAAGCTTTAGTAGGTGACCTGCTCACTTATTCAGCTCTCAGGCCTATTTGCTCCACTCTTCTCCCTGACATTGTATGCTGGTGGGTTTCGCCCACTCCCGGCTGTGACATCATCCCTCTGCCGAATGGTGACAATTCGGCTGTCACTACGCGAGCAAGTGAGCATGCATCCGGCTATTTGTGCAAGTGACTCGGAGGGACTCCTTGCCTCCATCGCCACTGTATACTGCCATGGTGTGTCTGGATCATCTGGCTTGTCTTTCTCATCGCCCTGTAGCTCCTCTGGTTGCTCCTGCTCCTCCTCTCCTGTCCTAAAAAACCACCCATTTCGCTACACATTGCCTGTGCTCCAATTTTCTCCTCCTCCAGTTCAGCCCCCACAAGGCTCATGTGGCCATGAGATTTTAGGCACCATGTCTTCAGTCTCCTGACCAGACAGATTTACCAGCATCTGTTCCAGGACATGAAGCAGAGGAATGACGTTGTTCATCCTGTAGTCTTGGTGACTGACAAATAACATTGCCTTCTCAAAGGGCCTGAGCAAACGGCAGGTGTCATGCATGAAGCTGCCACTGGCTGACAATGAAGTTACACAGGGGAGTACTCCTATCTGCTTGGATCATCACGAAATCGTTGATGGCTCTGTTCGTATAGTCGGTCCAACATATGGAGGCTGGAATTCCAACAGGTGGAAATGTCGCATATCAGTCTACGGGGGATGATTTTATGCCGCAGCAGCTCAAGGAGGGTGTGCTTTGCGGTGTACGGGTGGCTGAAGTGCATGCAAAGTTTCCTGTCCATTTTTAGAATAACTTGCAGATGGGTGGAAGACTTCAGGAGCCACTTGACAACCAGATTGAACACATGTGCCATGCAGGACGCATGGCTCAGCCTTCCTTGATGCAGTGCCAACACCATGTTCTTCCTATTGTCGGTCACCATGGTTCCGATTTTCAGTTGTCATGGGGAAAACCAGAATTCGATTTCTTGAATAATCACATGGAGCAGTTCCTCTCCTGTGTGACTCCGTTGTGTTCCTCCCCAGGCACTGTGAATTGTCCCTGCACTGGAGGCTGAGGACATGGTGGAGGATGAGGCAAAGGCGGACATTGTCACACGACCAGCGGTGTGAGAACAGTGAGGCGGAAGCGGTGTCACCTGAACCACATTCACCCAGTGGGCCATAAAGGACATGTATTGTCTCTGACTCTAGGTACAGCTCCACACGTCGGCGCTGCCGTGCACTTTGGAAGACACCGACAGACTCAAGGACTGGACCACCTTCTGTTTTACATATTTGTGCAGGGCTGGTACTGCCTTTTTGGCAAAGAAATGATGGCTTTGGACTCTCCACCTCGGCTCGGCACAAGCCATCAGTTCTCTAAAAGGAGCAGAGTCCATCACTTGGAAAGGGAGGGACTGCAATACCAGCAACTTAGACAGGAGCACAGTCTCTTGGCAATCGTTTCGGTGATCGATTGCTGATGGAATGACTGATGAAAAGTAGGAGGAGCAGGAGCATCGGGACCAGCAGATGATGGGAATGACAGACAGCTCCCTTCGGCTGAGGTGGTGGAGCCTTGACTGCCTGAAATCGGGTGCTGTGTGCCACTGGTTGATGCAGCGGTTACTGCAGCAGGTTGGACCACCACATCAGAGCCACGGTTCTCCCAGGCCACTTTATGGTGAAGCTACATATGTTGACACAGGGCCGTGGTGCTAACATTGGCACCCTGGCCACGCTTCACCTTCTGCCCACAGATTCTAAATATGGCCATGTTCACCTCCTCAGGCTTAACAAAAAACTGCCACACCACCGAGTAACTGATTTTACCCTTCTTTAAACCTGTGCACTACTCCTTTCCGAGCAGGTAGGCTGCTGCAAAGCGGGTGGTCCACCCCGGGTACGTTTGGCTCCCGACCTCCCACTGTTGCCAACCTGCTGACTCCCGGCCATGCTACCACCTTGCTGGCTCAGCCGCTGCCTCATGGGCGAACTGCCACCATCTTCTCCTGATGATGATGATGAAGTCCCTTCTTTACCTGGCTCCCAAGTGCGATTGGCTTCATCATCATTGAGTACTATCTGCATGTCACTGATGTCCTCCTCAACAGTCTCTGGGTCAGGAGCCTCAAAGCTCGCAACACCAGCCCCCACGCCACTCTCCTCATCACTACTTGCCCGCCTAGAGGAGGAAGCGGCGGATGTCTCCTCCACATCTTGGCTGGCCAGTAGCTGCTGACTGTCCTCTAGTAGCTCGTCCTCGCTGTATAGTGGAGCTGAGCCCACATCATACAATACTTCTCTGGCTGATGGAACAGAAAAGGACAGAGGCAGGTTGAGGACAGGTGGGGAACAGGGTCTGCTCCCGGGCCATGCCAACTAAGGGTTGTGTCTGCCGAACCCACTGACTCTTGGCTGGGGGTGTCTGATGTCACTTGGGATGAAGTGGACGACCGAGTTAACCAAACAAGAACCGCTGGGTTTCTGGTCAAGACACGACCGCTAGATGACACCGGGTGCTCAGGCCTCTCCTGCTGCTACGCCCCCTTACTCTGCTGTGACCTGTACCTCTGCCAGAAACATTTAGGTCTCTTCCACTCCACTGTGCAGGGCCTGGCACATTTCTGTCTGACATACTATTAGCTGAAATAAATAAATAAAAAGGAAATTAAAACACGCCTAAAAGCGCAGAATATATTTTTCTTTTTCTACGTATATACACCACTAAAGGCTTTTCAACAGATAACTGCAGCGCTGAACGCTGAATGTATTTTTGTAGACTTTTTATATCCACTGTAAGATAAACTTTTAGCTAGTGTTCTCTGTAGTGAATTTTTATACTACAGTTTTTGCACGATCTGCGTGCGTGCGTGCTGCAGAGCACCGATTAGTAGTGTGCTCAGTAGCATCTGCACATTTTTGAGGTTTTGTTTTTGTTTGTTCTTTTGTACATTTTTTTGGTGTGAAAAAAGAACTGCAGTTAGTGATAGTTAGGTATATATATATATATATATATATATATACATATACATTTCAGTTAGTGTCAGTTTAGGTTTTTGCACGAACGCACCATCTGAATGCGTGCATTTTGCAGAGCACTGTAGTCAATTTTTTTATTACAGTTTTTGCACGCACGCACGATCTGTGTGCATGCATGCATGCTGCAGAGCACCGATCAGTAGTGTGCTCAGTAGCATCTGCATATTTTTGAGGTTTTGTTTTTGTTTTGTTTTTTAACCAGTCCCGGACCGCCGTACGCAGGATTGCGTCCTGCGGGCAGCCGGGATCTTCTGAGTGGACGCATCGGCGCGTCCTCTTGCGAGACCCGTGAGTTCCTGTGAACGCGTGCGCACGTTTACAGGAGCGCGCGTCTCGAGAGCTGAACTACAGCCTGCCAGCGATGATCAATCGCTGGCAGGCTGTAGATGCGATATAAATCGCATCAAACATGTATACCAGACGCTGTTTTGTGAACAGCGTCTGGTATACCTGCTACCTGGTCCTCTGGTGGTCCCATTTGCTGGGATCGACCACCAGAGGACCAGGTAACTACAGTAAAGTTGCACCAAACACTACACTAACCCCCCACCCCCCTCACCTATTAACCCTTGATCACCCCATCTAGACCCCTGATCACCCCCTGTCATTGATCACACCCCTTGTAAGGCTCCATTCAGACGTCCATATGTGTTTTGACGGATCCGTGGATTCACAGATCCGTGGATCCGATCCGCGGATCCGATCCGCAGATCCTCAAAACAGGACACCGGCAATGTGCTTTCCGCATTTTGCAGATCCGCACATTGCCAGAACTATATAGAAAATGCTTTTCTTGTCCGCAACTGCGGACAAGAATAGGACATGTTCTATATTTTTGCGGAACGGAAGTGCAGACCCGAAGCGCGGATCCGTAATTCCGATCCGAGCGGGACAAAGTCTGTCCCCATAGAAATGAATGGGTCTGCAATTCCGCTCCGCAAACAGAATTTCGGACGTGTGAATGGGGCATAAGGGTCCCTTATCACCGCCAGTTAGTTAGCTACTTGTTAGGTAGCTAGCGCCCAGCCCACCGCACCGCAGTCACTGATTTTGGCAGAGATTTTTTCATCCACATTGACCGATGCGAATGAAAAAATCTGTGCCGTTCATTTTTTTTTTTTTTCAGCGCAGAGGCTGAACGGAAAAAAAAAATCTCATTACCCGTAAGGCTCAATATACGGAGAATCGCAGAAACTCCTAATGCTGGCCATACGTGTAATGATTGCGGAGACCCTCAAATGCCAGGGCAGTACAAAAACCCCACATGTGACCCCATTTTGGAAAGAAGACACCCCAAGGTATTCCGTGAGGGGTATGGTGAGTTCATGCAAAATTTTATTTTTTGTCACAAGTTAGTGGAATATGAGACTGTAAAAAAAAAAAAATCAATTTCCGCTAACTTGTGCCAAATTTTTTTTTCTGTGAACTCGCCATACCCCTCACGGAATACCTTGGGGTGTCTTCTTTCCACAATGGGGTCACATGTGGGTATTTATACTGCCCTGGCATTTTAGGAGTCCTAAAGCGTGAGAATCCAAATGCGTAAAAATGGCCTGTGAAATCCTAAAGGTACTCATTGGTTTTAGGGCCTTTACGCATCTTGGCTGCAAAAGTGTCACTCATGTGGTATCGCCGTACTCAGGAGAAGTAGGCAATGTGTTTGGGGTGTATTTTACATATACCCATGCTGGGTGTGAGAAATATCGCTGTAAACGACAACTTTTTAAAAATTTTTATTCAAAGTTGTCAATTTACAGAGATATTTCTCTCACCCAGCATGGGTATATGTAAAAATACACCCCAAAACACATCGCCCTACTTCTCCTGAGTACGGCGATGCCACATGTGTGACACTTTTTGCAGCCAAGATGCCAAAGGGGCCCAAATTCCAACGAGTACCTTTAGGAGGGCATTTTTACGCATTTTCTTCTCACGCTTTAGGGCCCCTAAAATGCCAGGGCAGTATAAATACCCCACATGTGACCCCATTTTGGAAAGAAGACACCCTAAGGTATTCGCTGAGGGGCATAATGAGTCCATGAAAATTAAACTTTTTGTCAAAAGTTAGCGGAAAGGGAGACTTTGTGAGAAAAACAATAAAAATCAATTTCCACTAACTTGTGCCAAAAAATCTTCTATGAACTCGCCATGCCCTCATGGAATACCTTGAGGTGTCTTCTTTCAAAATGGGGTCACATGTGGGGTATTTATACTGCCCTGGCATTTTAGGGGCCCTAAAGCGTGAGAAGAAAATGCGTAAAAATGCTCCTCTAAAGGTACTCATTGAATTTAGGCCTCTGTGCATCTTGCTGCAAAAGTGTCACACATGAGGTCGCCGTATCAGGAGAGTAGGGCAATGTGTTTGGGGTGTATTTACATATACCATACTGGGTGAGAGAAATATCTCTGTAAATTGACAACTTTGAATAAAAATGTAAAAAGTTGTCGCTTAGCAGCGATATTTCTCACACGCAGCATGGGTATATGTAAAAATACACCCCAAAACACATTGCCCTACTCTCCTGAGTACGGCGATACCACATGAGTGACACTTTTTGCAGCCTGGATGCGCAAAGGGGCCCTAAAACCAATGAGTACCTTTAGGATTTCACAGGCCATTTTTATGCATTTGGATTCTCACACTTTAGGGGCCCCTAAAATGCCAGGTGAGTATAAATACCCCACATGTGACCCCATTTTGGAAAGAAGACACCCCAAGGTATTCCGTGAGGGGCATGGTGAGTCCACAGAATTTTTATTTTTTGGCACAAGTCAGCGGAAATAGTGAGTTCCTGTGAACGCGTCGCACGCTTACAGGAGCGCGGCGCCTCGAGAGCTGAACTACAGCCTGCCAGCGATGATCAATCGCTGGCAGGCTGTAGATGCGATATAAGTCGCATCAAACATGTATACTCAGACGCTGTTTTGTGAACAGCGTCTGGTATACCTGCTACCTGGTCCTCTGGTGGTCCCATTTGCTGGGATCGACCACCAGAGGACCAGGTAACACAGTAAAGTTGCACCAAACACTACACTAACCCCCCCACCCCCTCACCTATTAACCCCTTGATCACCCCATCTAGACCCCTGATCACCCCCTGTCATTGATCACACCCCTTGTAAGGCCTCCATTCAGACGTCCATATGTGTTTTGGCGGATCCGTGGATTCACAGATCCGCGGATCCGATCCGCGGATCCGATCCGCAGATCCTCAAAACAGGACACCGGCAATGTGCTTTCCGCATTTTGCAGATCCGCACATTGCCAGAACTATATAGAAAATGCTTTTCTTGTCCGCACTGCGGACAAGAATAGGACATGTTCTATATTTTTGCGGAACGGAAGTGCAGACCGAAGCGCGGATCCGTAATTCGGATCCGAGCGGGACAAAGTCTGTCCCCATAGAAATGAATGGGTCTGCAATTCCGCTCCGCAAACAGAATTTAGGACGTGTGAATGGGGCATAAGGGTCCCTTATCACCGCCAGTTAGTTAGCTACTTGTTAGGTAGCTAGCGCCCAGCCCACCGCACCGCAGATCACTGATTTGGTAGAGATTTTTCATCCACATTGACCGATGCGAATGAAAAAAATCTGTGCCGTTCATTTTTTTTTTTTTCAGCGCAGAGGCTGAACGGAAAAAAATCTCATTACCCGTGAGGCTCAATATACGGAGAATCGCAGAAACTCCTAATGCTGGCCATACGTGTAATGATTGCGGAGACCCTCAAATGCCAGGGCAGTACAAAAACCCACATGTGACCCCATTTTGGAAAGAAGACACCCCAAGGTATTCCGTGAGGGGTATGGTGAGTTCATGCAAAATTTTATTTTTTGTCACAAGTTAGTGGAATATGAGACTGTAAAAAAAAAAAAATCAATTTCCGCTAACTTGTGCCAAATTTTTTTTCTGTGAACTCGCCATACCCCTCACGGAATACCTTGGGGTGTCTTCTTTCCACAATGGGGTCACATGTGGGGTATTTATACTGCCCTGGCATTTTAGGGGTCCTAAAGCGTGAGAATCCAAATGCGTAAAATGGCCTGTGAAATCTAAAGGCACTCATTGGTTTAGGCCCCTTTGAGATCTTGGCTGCAAAAGTGTCACACATGTGGTATCGCCGCACTCAGGAGAAGTAGGGCAATGTAGTTTGGGGTGTATTTTTACATATACCCATGCTGGGTGTGAGAAATATCGCTGTAAACGACAACTTTTTAAAAATTTTATTCAAAGTTGTCAATTTACAGAGATATTTCTCTCACCCAGCATGGGTATATGTAAAAATACACTCCAAAACACATCGCCCTACTTCTCCTGAGTACGGCGATGCCACATGTGTGACACTTTTTGCAGCCAAGATGCAAAGGGCCCAAATTCCAACGAGTACCTTTTAGAAGGGCATTTTTACGCATTTTTCTCTCACGCTTTAGGCCCCTAAAATGCCAGGGCAGTATAAATACTCCACATGTGACCCCATTTTGGAAAGAAGACACCCTAAGGTATTCGCTGAGGGGCATAATGAGTCCATGAAAATTAAACTTTTTGTCAAAAGTTAGCGGAAAGGGAGACTTTGTGAGAAAAACAATAAAAATCAATTTCCACTAACTTGTGCCAAAAAAATCTTCTATGAACTCGCCATGCCCCTCATGGAATACCTTGGGGTGTCTTCTTTCCAAAATGGGGTCACATGTGGGGTATTTATACTGCCCTGGCATTTTAGGGGCCCTAAAGCGTGAGAAGAAAATGCGTAAAAATGCCCTCCTAAAAGGTACTCATTGAATTTGGGCCTTTGCGCATCTTGGCTGCAAAAAGTGTCACATGTGGTATCGCCGTACTCAGGAGAAGTAGGGCAATGTGTTTTGGGTGTATTTTACATATACCCATACTGGGTGAGAAATATCTCTGTAAATTGACAACTTTGAATAAAAAATGTAAAAAGTTGTCGTTTAGCAGCGATATTTCTCACACGCAGCATGGGTATATGTAAAAATACACCCCAAAACACATTGCCCTACTCTCCTGAGTACGGCGATACCACATGAGTGACACTTTTTGCAGCCTGGGTGCGCAAAGGGGCCCTAAAACCAATGAGTACCTTTAGGATTTCACAGGCCATTTTTATGCATTTGGATTCTCACACTTTAGGGGCCCCTAAAATGCCAGGTGAGTATAAATACCCCACATGTGACCCCATTTTGGAAAGAAGACACCCTAAGGTATTCCGTGAGGGGCATGGTGAGTCCACAGAATTTTTATTTTTGGCACAAGTCAGCGGAAATAGTTTTTTTTTTTTTAATTTTTTTTTACAAAGTCTCATATTCCACTAACTTGTGACAAAAATAAAATTTTACATGAACTCACCATACCCCTCACAGAATACCTTAGGGTGTCTTCTTTCCAAAATGGGGTCACATGTGGGGTATTTATACTGTCCTGGCATTTTAGGGGCCCCTAAAGCGTGAGAAGAAGTCTGGAATCCAAATGCGTAAAAATGCTCAGTGAAATCTTAAAGGTACTCATTGGTTTAGGGCTCTTTGCACCAGGCTGCAAAAAAGTGGCACACATGTGTATCGTACTCAGGAGAAGTAGGGCAATGTGTTTTGGGCGTATTTTTATATATACCCATACTTTATGTGAAAAATATCTCTGTAAACGACAACTTTTAAAAAATTTTATACAAAGTTGACAATTTACAGAGATATTTCTCTACCCAACATGGGTATATGTAAAAATACACCCCAAAACACATTGCCCTACTTCTCCTGAGTACGGCGATACCACATGAGTGACACTTTTGCAGCCTGGGTGCACAAAGGGCCCAAATTCCAACGAGTACCTTTAGGTTTTACATGGCGGCTCACAATTTAGCCCCGCCCAAAATGCCAGAACAGTAAACACACCCCACAAATGACCCCATTTCGGAAAGTAGACACCCCAAGGTATTCACTGAGGGGCATAGTGAGTCCGTCTGAGGTTTTTTTTTTTGCCAGAAGTTATCAGAAATTGAAACTTTTTTTTTTTTTTTTCTCAGAAAGTGTCATTTTCTGCTAACTTGTGAAAAAAAATGAAATGATACATGAACTCACCATGCCCCTCCGCGAATATTTTGGGGTGTCTTCTTTCTAAAATGGTGTGATTTGCGGGGTATTTATACTTTCCTGACATTCTAGCACCTGAAGAAACATGACAGGCGCTCAGAAAGTCAGAGCTGCTTCAAAATGCCGAAATTCACTTTTTTGCACCATAGTTTGTAAACGCTATAACTTTTACCCAAACCAATAAATATACACTTATTGGACTTTTTTTTATCAAAGACATGTAGAACAATAAATTTAGAGAAAAATGTATATAGAAATGTAGTTTTTTTAAAAAAAATTTACAACAGAAAGTGAAAAATGTCATTTTTTTGTAAAAATTTCGGTAATTTTTGATTAATAGCAAAAAAAAGTAAAAATGTCAGCAGCAATGAAATACCACCAAATGAAAGCTCTATTAGTGAGAAGAAAAGGAGGTAAAATTCATTTGGGTGGTAAGTTGTATGACGGAGCAATAAACGGTAAAAGTAGTGTAGTGCGGAATTGTAAAAAGTGGCCTGGTCATTAAGGGTGTTTAAGCTAGGGGGGCTGAAGCGGTTAATTTTTTTTTTCGTGTAAAAAAAAGAACTGCAGTTAGTGGCAGTTAGTTAGCTATATGCATACATTTCAGTTAGTGTGAGTTTAGGTTTCTGTGTATGTGCATTTTGTAACCACTGAGCATCGATCAGTAGTGTCTGTTACTGATCGCGTCTGCTCAGTTTGCACTGCAAGGTTTTTTTTTGATGCAGAAAATACTTTTTTTGTGCAGATTTTTTTGTGTAGAAAATAAAAAAAAATTTCAGAAGACTTTTTTTGTGCAAAAGACTTTTTTTTTGCAACTTTTCTTCTAAATTTAAATTCAAATTTATTACAATTACAAGCCCCTTCACGTGTTAAAACACTATATACACACCTCTCACACTAAATAAAGTTTTACACATTTCACACGTCACACCCCAATAAAATAAAAATGGCCCGTCGATCCCAACGAGTGTACTCAGCTGAAGAGGCATACGCCATTCTTGCATCCGATACTGAGACTGCTAGCGAGGGAGAAGAGTATGCCACTTTCCTCTACTCCTCTACCCCCTCATCATAATCCGCTGATGAGGAACCCTCTAGAAGGCGCACCAGGGTAGCAGTGGAGGCACCCCCCAGAGTGACCCCATATGGACCCCACCCCATGATGATTATCAGCCCAAAATTCCAGAGTTTGTGAGAAACACTGGAATCCAAATTGACTGCACGGGCTTCATGGAAATAGATTTTTTCAAAATCTTTTTCAGTGAAGATTTAGAAAATTTTATCATGACCCAAACAAATTTATATGCCAAGCAGTTTATTACCCAGAACCCCACATCACCATTCGCAAGACCCCTTGGTTGGACCCCAGTAACAGCAGCAGAAATTAAAATCTTCTGGGGGCTTCTACTGCATATAGGGCTTGTTAAAAAAAACTGAAATTAGACAGTATTTGAGTGCGGATGTCTTGTACCACACTCTAATATTCAGTAATTCCATGGCCCGGAATAGATTCGAGTCAGTTCTGAGGTTTTGCATTACAATGATAATGCACAGTGTCTGCCCCAAAATGACCCAACAGTTGAACGGCTTTTTAAATTTAGGCCCGTCCTTGAGAACTTCAGCACCAAGTTTGCTGAAGTGTACACCCCAGAACAAAATATCTGTATAGATGAGTCCCTGGTATATTTCAAGGGGAGGGTAAGATTCCGCCAGTATCTGCCCAGCAAGCGACCAAGGTATGACATAAAAATGTATAAACTCTGTGAGAGTAGCTCTGGGTACAGCTATAGGTTTTGGGATTATGAGGGTAGAGACTTCCGGATTGAACCCCCAGGGCAGGAAGGTGAAAACTGGCCCGGGGTTAAAAGGGTTAATGTGTTCTTCATTTGTTTACATAGGAGTGACTTACTTTATCTCTACCTTTCTTAGTTATGTTATTTTGAGTGCTTTTTTTATGTATGCTACACCATCATTTCTCCTATATTCATATTTTACGACTCTACAGTAATTATATATCTGCACCCTCTGTGCTGGAACAGCACAGTTGGATCCAGGTATGGGCTGCCATAGGGGGGTGTTGCAGAGAGCGACGAGGATAAAGCAAAACTATTAAATATTTTTTTCTCCACTATATTCACTGAGGAAAATAAACTGTCAGATGAAATGCAGAATGTAAAAGTAAATCCCCCATTAAAAGTGCCCTGTCTGACCCAGGAAGAAGTACAACAGCGACTTAAAAAGATTAAAATAGACAAATCGCCAGGACCGGATGGCATACACCCCCGTATCCTAAGGGAATTAAGTGATGTCATAGCCAGACCATTATTTCTGATATTTACGGACTCTATAATAACAGGGAATGTTCCACAGGATTGGCGCATAGCAAATGTGGTGCCAATATTCAAAAGGGTCCAAAAACAGAGCCTGGAAATTATAGGCCGGTAAGTTTAACATCTATTGTTGGTAAACTGTTTGAAGGGTTTCTAAGAGATGCTATTTTGGAGTATCTCAATGAAAATAAGCAAATAACGCCATATCAGCATGGCTTCATGAGGGATCGGTCATGCCAAACAAATTTAATCAGCTTCTATGAGGAGGTAAGTTCTAGACTTGACAGCGGCGAATCAATGGATGTCGTATATCTGGACTTCTCCAAAGCATTTGACACCGTACCTCATAAAAGGTTAGTATATAAAATGAGGATGCTCGGACTGGGAGAAAATGTCTGTATGTGGGTAAGTAACTGGCGGAGTGACAGAAAACAGAGGGTGGTTATTAACGGTAGATACTCAGATTGGGTCACTGTAACTAGTGGGGTACCTCAGGGGTCAGTATTGGGCCCTATTCTCTTCAATATATTTATTAATGATCTTGTAGAAGGCCTACACAGTAAAATATCTATTTTTGCAGATGACACTAAACTGCGTAAAGTAATTAACACTGAAGAGGACAGTTTTCTGCTACAGAGGGATCTGGATAGATTGGAGGCTTGGGCAGAAAAATGGCAGATGAGGTTTAACACTGACAAATGTAAAGTTATGCACATGGGAAGGAATAATGCAAGTCACCCGTACATATTAAATGGTAAAACACTCGGTAACACTGACATGGAAAAGGATCTAGGAATTTTAATAAACAGCAAATTAAGCTGCAAAAACCAGTGTCAGGCAGCTACTGCCAAGGCCAATAAGATAATGGGTTGCATCAAAGGGGCATAGACGCCGTGATGAGAACATAGTCCTACCACTTTACAAATCACTGGTTAGACCACACATGGAGTACTGTGTACAGTTCTGGGCTCCTGTGAACAAGACAGACATAGCAGAGCTGGAGAGGGTTCAGAGGAGGGCAACTAAAGTAATAACTGGAATGAGGGATCTACAGTACCCTGAAAGGGTATCAAAATTAGGGTTATTCACTTTAGAAAAAAGACGACTGAGGGAGATCTAATAACTATGTATAAATATATCAGGGGTCAGTACAGAGATCTGTCCCATCATCTATTTATCCCCAGGACTGTGACTGTGACAAGGGGACATCCTCTGCGTCTGGAGGAAAGAAGGTTTGTACACAAACATAGAAAAGGATTCTTCACTGTAAGAGCAGTGAGACTATGGAACTCTCTGCCTGAGGAGGTGGTGATGGTGAGTACAATAAAGGAATTCAAGAGGGGACTGGATTTATTTCTGGAGTGTAATAATATTACAGGCTATAGCTACTAGAGAGGGGTCGTTGATCCAGGGAGTTATTCTGATTGCCTGATTGGAGTCGGGAAGGAATTTTTTTTCCCCTTAAGTGAGGAAAATTGGCTTCTGCCTCACAGGGGTTTTTTGCCTTCCTCTGGATCAACTTGTAGGAAACTTGTAGGAAACAGGCCGAACTGGATGGACAAATGTCTTTTTTCGTTCTTATATACTATGTTACTATATATATATACTATGTTACATGCTAGCACTCTTTTACACGCACACTTCTACACATGCTAGCACTCTTTTACAAGCACACTTCTACACATGCTAGCACTCTTTTACATGCACACTTCTACACATGCCAGCACTCTTTTACACACATACTTCTACACATGCTAGCACTCTTTTACACGCACACTTCTACACATGCTAGCACTCTTTTACAGGCACACTTCTACACATGCCAGCACTCTTTACACACATACTTCTACACATGCTAGCACTCTTTTACACGCACACTTCTACACATGCCAGCACTCTTTACACACATACTTCTACACATGCTAGCACTCTTTTACACGCACACTTCTACACATGCCAGCACTCTTTACACACATACTTCTACACATGCTAGCACTCTTTTACAGGCACACTTCTACACATGCCAGCACTCTTTTACACGTACACTTCTACACATGCTAGCACTCTTTTACAAGCACACTTCTACACATGCTAGCACTCTTTTACACGCACACTTCTACACATGCTAGCACTCCAACACTCTTTACACACATACTTCTACACATGCCAGCACTCTTTTACACACATACTTCTACACATGCTAGCACTCTTTTACACGCACACTTCTACACATGCTAGCACTCTTTTACAGGCACACTTCTACACATGCCAGCACTCTTTACACACATACTTCTACACATGCTAGCACTCTTTTACACGCACACTTCTACACATGCCAGCACTCTTTACACACATACTTCTACACATGCTAGCACTCTTTTACACGCACACTTCTACACATGCCAGCACTCTTTACACACATACTTCTACACATGCTAGCACTCTTTTACACGCACACTTCTACACATGCTAGCACTCTTTTACACGCACACTTCTACACATGCTAGCACTCTTTACACACATACTTCTGCACATGCTAGCACTCTTTTACATGCATACTTCTGCACATGCTAGCACTGTTTTACACGCATACTTCTACACATGCCAGCACTCTTTTACACGCACACTTCTACACATGCCAGCACTGTTTTACATGCACACTTCTACACATGCCAGCACTGTTTTACATGCACACTTCTACACATGCCAGCACTGTTTTACATGCACACTTCTACACATGCCAGCACTCTTTTACATGCATACTTCTACACATGCCAGCACTCTTTTACATGCATACTTCTACACATGCTAGCACTCTTTTACATGCACACTTCTACACATGCCAGCACTGTTTTACACGCATACTTCTACACATGCCAGCACTCTTTTACACGCACACTTCTACACATGCCAGCACTGTTTTACATGCACACTTCTACACATGCCAGCACTGTTTTACACGCACACTTCTACACATGCCAGCACTCTTTTACATGCATACGTCTACACATGCCAGCACTCTTTTACATGCACACTTCTACACATGCCAGAACTGTTTTACATGCATACTTCTACACGCACACTTCTACACATGCCAGCACTGTAATACTTGCATGCACTCTCTCATACACACACTGTCATACATACATGTACTCTTACATACACACAGTCATACATACATGTACTCTTACACACACTGTCATACATGCACTCTTACATACACACACTGTAATACTTGCATGCACTCTCTCATACACACAATGTCATACATACATGTACTCTTACATACACACACTGTCATACATGCAGGCACTCTTACACACACTTTTATACATTCAGGCACTCTTATAAACCAATTACAATACATATAGATTTCTTTCTCACCTCATGGTCCTCTATGTTGCTAGTTGTGTCCCCAGGTCCTGAGCCAGACTTCTCCCCCAGGGCTGGGCTCCAGACTGATCACACAGGCAGCAGTCCTTCTAGCAGAGCTGCCTCATTGGAGGAGATCCTGTCAGTGCTATTGACTGACAGGTTTAAGACCAATCAGCACTCCTGGTCACAGTAAGGCTATTTCCACATGATCTCATTTAAATAAAATCGCGGCAAAATGCCGTGTTTTTTTGCCGCGATTTTATAAAAATCAGATCATGTGGAAACAGCCTTACTGACCAGGAGTGCTAATTACACAAAACGTCTGTTCCTATGAATCAGCGCTGGTGTGGCTGTGTGTACAGGGGGCGGAGTTTATCGCAGACAGCTTCTAAGCAAGGAAGCTAACTTGCTGGTTCCGGGGCCCACCGAGGATTTCCCCGGCATCCCGGTGGGCCAGTCCGAGCCTGTGGTTTAGTTATTTTAAAAAACGTACTTTTATGATATGCAAATCGCTTCACTACCAGCAAGTTGGGCGGTAACTTGCTGGTAGCCGCCGTATCCTCTACTTGCCGACACGCCCCCTTCTCCTGTTGATAGACAGGGCCAGCAAGCGCTCTCCTCCTCCGGCTGGCCCTGTCTGCAGTTCAAATCCCGCACCTGCGCCGTACCGGTCTTCATTAGGCGCGGGCGCTCTGAGAGAAGGACGCTCGCTTGGCTGCTCCTTCCTCAGTGCGCCTTCCCTACATCCGATAAACACCATTAAAAAAAAGTGTAAAAAAAAGCATTTTTGTCACCTTACATCACAAAAAGTGCAACGCCAAGCAATTAAAAAGGCGTATGTCCCACAAAATGGTACCAATAAAACCGTCAAAATGGTACCAATAAGACCCTACATTAAAAAAATCGCTCAAAAAATAAAAAAAACGATAGGTCTCAGAACATGGAGACACTAAAACATCATTTTTTTCTTTCAAATATGGTACCATTAAAACTGGCACCTTATCCCCTAGTTTCCAAAATGGGGTCACTTTTTGGGAGTTTCCACTGTAGGGGTGCATCATGGGGGCTTTAAATGGGACATGGCATCTAAAAACCAGTCCAGCAAAATCTGCTTCCCAAAAACTATACGTCGCTACTTTTATTCTGCGCCCTGCTGTGTGCCCTTACATCAGATTACGACAACATGTGGGGTGTTTCTGTAAACCGCAGGATCAGGGTAATAAATATTGAGTTTTGTTTGGCTGTTAACCCTTGATTTGTTAAAGAAAAAAATGGATTAAAATGTAAAATCTGCTAAAAAAGTGAAATTTAGAAATGTAATCTCCATTTTCCTTTAATTTTTGTGGAACATCTAAAGGGTTAACAAAGTTTGTAAAATCAGTTTTAAGTAACTTGAGGGGCGTAGTTTCTACAATGGGGTCATTTATGGGGGCTTTCTACTATGTAAGCCCCACAAAGTGACTTCAGACCTGAAATAGTCCTTAAAAAGTGGGTTTTGGAAATTTTCTTAAAAATTTCAAGATTTGCTGCTAAGCCTTCTAACATCCTAAAAAAATAAGCTGACATTTACAAAATGATGCCAAAATAAAGTAAATATATGGGGAATGTTAAGTAATAAATATTTTATGAGGTATCACTTTCTGTTTTAACAGCAGAGAAATTTAGAAAATTGCGAATTTTTAAAAATGTTTGGTAAATTGGGATTCTTTCCTAAATAAAGGTAAAAATGAATCAAATTTATGACTATCATGAAGTACAATGTGTCACGAGAAAACTGTCTCAGAATGGCATGGATAATTAAAAGTGTTGCAAAGTTATTACCACATAAAGTGACACATGTCAGATTTACAAAAAATGACCTGGGCAGAAGGGCGAAAACTGGCACGGGGTAGAAGGGGTTAAAAACACATTGCATTCGGATGTCATGTTTTTCACACAAGCCCCATTCAGTTCTCTGAAGCCAGAGCTGTGTGAAAAATGCACAATATAGAACATGTGAAATTTTTCCTGAACACAAAGATGATGCATGAAAAACCATGCTCATGTACACATAACCATTGAAATGAATGGGTAAGCTTGAATGCTATGTGTTCAGTACAGGAATCGCATCCAGATTTAAAACTCACGCATCAAAACTCACTTGTGTGAAAGAGCCCTAAATCTGCACCAAAAACTTCACAAAAGTCACACATAAACTGTGGTAAATAATGGGGATTTATTTGGGATTTTTATCAAGTTTTTGGTGCTGTTTGGTGCAGAATGTCTGTATACAAATCCACACAGTGTGCAGTACCCTTATGGAAAACCTTGAGGAATTCTTTATCCTCTTTTGCAGGTGCTAACTTGTTATTACTTGTTTAATTAGACACTCTTGATCCAAGGCTGTCATCCCAGAACAGGAAAGTGTTAATACTGTATTATCTTGGTGGCCATGTTGCCACTTACAGTTTTTTTTTGTAGCGTCTTTATCACTCAGTAATGGTGTTGGCATGGCTGAAAATAAGTGCTACGACTATTTGGCAAGATGTAGGTTGTCCTGCCTTGGAGCCTACAACCCCTAACCTGTGGTCCTAACATACCGTCCAAGGTGTTGCATCTGCTGAAGCCTGTGATTGGCTGCAGCAGGCACATAACCAAGCCGCTTCCTGGTCCTGTGAGGACTGAAAGTGAACAGGAATTGAGCAGAGTAAAGACAGACAGGGCCACACTGCCAATGAGGCAAGGTAAGGCTATCCCTCAGGTGGCACAACCCTGGAGACAGGAGGGGGCACCGGCAGAGTCGAAGAAAATGAGCACTTCCACTGTGGAAGCGCTCATCTCTCTATTTTCAACTGTATCCTAAGGACATCGATACAGTTGGATGCTGCGACAGGGTAGGCTATTAGGCTTCAGGCCTAGTGCCTGTAGCCTATAGGAGGCTGGCCCAGGTGGCACAATGATGTTATCATCATCGCACCACCTGAGTCGCGTAGCTTACAGCACAGGACACAGGCCGGAAAAGGTCTTCACCACATTGCAGACAGCCCATGGAGGTAAGTATTAGTGCTTATATTTTTTTCATTTGGCACCATGCTGTTGGGCCACTATGAGGAAGGTGGGGGGAGGGAGCACTATGGGGGCATCTAATGGGAGCACTACATATGGGGTATTATATACTGGCACACCTTATGGAGGCACTGTGGGGACATTAGCTCAACTGGGGGTACTAAGAGGGGGTATTTTTTGTACTGGCACATAAAAGGGAGCACTGGAACACATTATGGGGGCACTATGGGGACATTGGCTGTTCTGGCTCACATCATAAGGTGGTATCTTTTGAACTAGCACACATTATAAGGGGGCTTTTTTCTACTGTTGCACACTATAAGGTGTATTATTACTACTGGGGGCATTATGGTGAGTTTTATTACTACTGGGGGACTATGGGGAACATGTTCACTACTATGGACACTATGGGGGCATTATTACTTCTGGAGCACAGTAGGGCATTAGTACTGTTTGGGGCAATGTAGGGCACTAATACTTCTAAGTGAACTCTGGCAGAAAATTATTACTATTGGTGGGACTTCTGGGAGCACTTTATGGACATTGGGGCATATTTATTAAGACCGGCATTTTAGTTGCCAGTCGTAAAGAGGGCCTTTCACTACTCCTGACATGACTGTTTTTATAGCTACACACATTCCCCAAGTGATAACAATTATGGATCATCTATTCTTTTGACTCTATGTTGTGCCATTCCTTTATTATTCCTTCTAGAAGTTATGAATGAATTGCTAGCAGTCTGCAGTAAGGGTATAGAGGGGAGGTAACAAGTTGGGGGGGTGTACCTGCACAGTCTGAAAATGGCAGCAGTGATTGGATAGAGATCTTTGCAGGTACATGCCCCCAACTTGTTACCACCCCTCTGTATCCTTACTAAAGGTTAATAGAAATTCAATTATAACTTCTAGTAGAAATAATAAAGGAATGGCACAACTTACAGCCATAAGAATAGATGCTTCAGAATTGTTATTACATGGGTAATGCATGAAGCTGATAAAACAGACATATCAGGAGTGGTGAAAGGTCCTCTTTAATATCTCCTATAGTTGCCAGTGGATCCGACGGAGTTATGAAGAGGCGCCCACCTCTACATAACTTTGGTGCATGCTCTGCCATACTAAATGTAAGACAGTTTCCTAGCTGTCTTACATTTAGACTATTTTCTTCCCCTAAAACAGGCATAGAAAATAGTAAATGAGACAGGCTTGCTGACTCTCCCCTTCCACATCATGCCTACTTTTTTAGGCCTGCCGTGAGCGGAGATAAGTCACAGATTGCGGCACAGAGTAGCTTTGCTCCAAAATCTCCATCAGAAATACGCCTAATTTAGGCGTATTTCTGTTTGATAAATGACCACCCTTATGTTTACACTGTTAGGGACACTATTTGCTGGGTGCAATTATTTTTTAGGGCACTGTGTGCCATTAATGATTGACGAAGGCATTATCTGTGCGGTACTAGTATTTTCAGGGGGACTGTTTCTGCATTATGGTATTAGAAAGCACAGCGGGCACGGTAATGGGGCTGGCAGGGTGGGGTGTTCAGAAGCTGGGAGGATGATGGAAAGTGGGAAACTAAGATGTCTGTTTGTCAAATTCTGCAGAGATGAGAGATGGCTGAAAGAAATCATCATAGCGGTCTGGTCTGAATGGAGAAGATGAGGAAATAGACATTACTGGATGTAAGGTATGTGACGCTGTATTATCCTGTATGTTTTGTAGTATTGTATGTGATGTTAGGAAGGCAGCAGAAAGGCTAGGTGCACCCCTGAAGACAGGTGAGTAAGGGTTTTTTTTGTGTTCAGGGCCACAAATTAGGACCCCAGGGATTGTTGGCTCAAGTATATAGTAACATAGTAACATAGTATATAAGGCCGAAAAAAGACATTTGTCCATCCAGTTCGACCTGTTTCCTGCAAGTTGATCCAGAGGAAGGCAAAAAACCCCTGTGAGGTAGAGCCAATTTTCCCCACTTAAGGGGAAAAAATTCCTTCCCGACTCCAATCAGGCAGTCAGAATAACTCCCTGGATCAACGACCCATCTTTAGTAGCTATAGCCTGAAATATTATTACGCTCCAGAAATACATCCAGGCCCCTCTTGAATTCCTTTATTGTACTCACCATCACCACCTCCTCAGGCAGAGAGTTCCATAGTCTTACTGCTCTTACCGTGAAGAACCCTTTTCTATGTTTGTGTACAAACCTTCTTTCCTCCAGACGCAGAGGATGTCCCCTCGCCACAGTCACAGTCCTGGGGATAAATAGATGATGGGAGAGATCTCTGTACTGACCCCTGATATATTTATACATAGTTATTAGATCTCCCCTCAGTCGTCTTTTTTCTAGAGTGAATAACCCTAATTTTGATACCCTTTCGGGGTACTGTAGTTGCCCCATTCCAGTTATTACTTTAGTTGCCCTCCTCTGAACCCTCTCTAGCTCTGCTATGTCTGCCTTGTTCACGGGAGCCCAGAACTGTACACAGTACTCCATGTGTGGTCTGACTAGTGATTTATAAAGTGGTAAGACTATATTTTCATCACGGGCATCTATGCCCCTTTTGATGCAACCCATTATCTTATTGGCCTTAGCAGCAGCTGCCTGACACTGGTTTTTACAGCTTAGTTTGTTATTTATTAAAATTCCTAGATCCTTTTCCATGTCAGTGTTACTGAGTGTTTTACCATTTAGTATGTACGGGTGACTTGCATTATTCCTTCCCATGTGCATAACTTTACATTTGTCAGTGTTAAACCTCATCTGCCATTTCTCTGCCCAAGCCCCCAATCTATCCAGATCCCTCTGTAGCAGAAAACTGTCCTCTTTAGTGTTAATTACTTTACACAGTTTAGTGTCATCTGCAAAAATTGATATATTACTGTGCAAGCCTTCTACAAGATCATTAATAAATATATTGAAGAGAATAGGGCCCAATACTGAACCCTGAGGTACCCCACTAGTGACCGTGACCCAATCTGAGTGTGTACCGTTAATAACCACCCTCTGTTTTCTATTACTGAGCCAGTTACTTACCCACATACAGATATTTTCTCCTAGTCCAAGTGTTCTCATTTTATATACTAACCTTTTATGTGGTACAGCGTCAAATGCTTTGGAGAAGTCCAGATATACGACATCCATTGATTCGCCGCTGTCAAGTCTAGAACTTACCTCCTCATAGAAACTGATTAAATTAGTTTGACATGACCGATCCCTCATGAAGCCATGCTGATATGGTGTAATTTGCTTATTTTCATTGAGATACTCCAAGATAGCATCTCTTACAAAACCTTCAAACAGTTTACCCACAACAGATGTTAAACTTACCGGCCTATAATTTCCAGGCTCTGTTTTTGGACCCTTTTTGAATATTGGCACCACATTTGCTATACGCCAGTCTGGTGGAACATTCCCTGTCAGTATGGAGTCCGTGAATATCAAAAATAAGGGTCTGGCTAGGACATCACTTAATTCCCTTAGGATACGGGGTGTATGCCATCCGGTCCTGGCGATTTGTCTATTTTAATCTTTTTAAGTCGCTGCTGTACTTCTTCCTGGGTCAGACAGGGCACTTTTAAAGGGAATTTACTTTTACATTTTGCATTTCATCTGACAGTTTATTTTCCTCAGTGAAAACAGTGGTGAAGAAAATATTTAATAGCTTGGCTTTATCCTCATCGCTTTCTGCAACTCCCCCTCATTGCTATGTAGAGGGCCGACTCCTTCAGGTTTATATTTTTTACCATTTATATAATTGAAAAACATTTTAGGGTTAGTTTTGCTCTCTTTGGCAATTAATCTCTCGGTCTCTAGTTTGGCAGTTTTTATTAGTTTTTACATATTCTGTTTTTTTCCTTATAGTTTATCAGTGCTTCCTGGCTCCCCTCCTGTTTTAGTGATTTATATGCTTTCTTTTTGTCATTTATTGCTTTTTTACGGTTCTATTTATCCACATTGGTTTCTTCTTATTTCTTAGCCTTTTATTTCTATAAGGTATGCATCGATCACAATTTGATGTTACAATGCTTTTAAAAATCTCCCATTTTGTGGTTGTATTTTTATTTTTGAGGACTATGTCCCAGTTAATTGGGCCTATGGCCTCTCTTAGTTGGCTAAATTTTGCTTTTTGAAGTCCGGTATTCTTGTTCCTCCCTGTAGAAACTCTCGTTTGAAGGATAATTGGAAGGTTATTACTTTATGGTCACTATTTCCCAGGTGTCCCCCGACCTGCACATCTGTTGTTCTATCAGGTCTATTGGTTAATACTAAGTCCAGTATGGCCGTCCCTCTAGTTGGGTCCTGAACCATTTGGGAAAGGTAATTGTCTTTGGCTATTGCCAAGAACCTGTTTCCTTTATGGGATGTACAGGTTTCAGTTTCCCAGTCTATATCTGGGTAGTTGAAGTCCCCATAATAACCACCTGATTATGGTTTGCCGCCTTGTTTATCTCGTTTAGTAATAGATTTTCTGCGGACTCTGGTATATTAGGTGGTTTATAGTAAACTCCTATTAGTAATTTATTATTGTTTTTGGCTCCATTTATCTCCACCCACAATGACTCCACATTTTCGTGTCCCTCACAGATGTCTTCCCGGAGTGTGGGCTTTAGAGAGGACTTTATGTAAAGGCAGACCCCTCCCCCTCTCCGGTTTTGACGATCCTTTCTGAACAGATTGTAACCTTGTACATTAACTGCCCAGTCATAGCTATCATCCAGCCATGTCTCAGTTATTCCCACTATGTCATAATCCTCCTCACACATCACTAATTCCAGTTCCCCAGTTTTATTAGTCAGGCTTCTGGCATTAGTATACATACATTTGAGAGGTTTATGCATATTTTTGCCCTACACCTTTCCTTCTGAACTTTTCTAGTCCCTCCTTCCATTTCTCCCCCAGTCCCACTACCTTGCCCCCGGTCTCTATCTGCACTATCTTCCCCTCCTATAATGTAATTTCTCTCCCCCAGTCCCTAGTTTAAACACTCCTCCAACCTTCTAGCCATCTTTCTCCCCAACACGGCTGCCCCTTCCCCATTGAGGTGCAGCCCGTCCCTCTGATAGAGCCTGTAGCCGATAGCAAAGTCGGCCCAGTTCTCCATGAACCCAAAACCCTGCTTCCTACACCAGTTCTTGAGCCACTTGTTAACCTCTCTAATCTCCCGCTGCCTCTCTTGTGTGGCCCGTGGTACAGGCAGTATTTCGGAAAATACTACCTTTGAGGTCCTTGCCTTAAGCTTTTGACCTAAATCCCTGAAATCATTCTTAAGGACGCTCCACCTTCCTCTAACTTTGTCATTGGTTCCGATATGGACCATGACCGCTGGATCTTCTCCAGCCCCTCCCAGTAATCTGTCAACCCGATCTGCGATGTGTCGAACTCTAGCGCCAGGAAGACAGCACACTGTTCGGCGATCACGATCTTTGTGACAGATCGCCCTATCTGTTCCCCTAATAATTGAGTCTGAAATACGTCACATATGACAAACCAGCCTAGATCGAGGCATTGGGCAAATAGAGCATTATGTGCTCCACTGATTTGCTGATGTACCTGATGTATTCTTGTGTACCTCAAGAATGTCTCTACCGAGCAGAAGTAGTATCCCTTGTCAAGGGACGGTATTTCATTGGCTATACCCCCCTCCCCCCCCAAAAAAATAAATAAAAAAAAAATAAATCATCAGAGTTTTCTTTTTTAAAATCTAGGTAGGAATATCATTTTTCATCTTGAATTTTCTCTTTTTTATGGCCATTATCTTGTCTATTTTTCTGTCGATGTGGTTGTATGAGGTCTTGTGTTTTACATATAATACATATACACATAGTACATATAATTTAATCATTAGGTTTTTTGCTCATTTTTCTATTGTATTCACTGTTGGGGTAGGGCTACACAGGCATCACTGATGCCTCTTGAAAACTGCAGTGTTACTGTACATGTGAAATTGCATGTCCAATATATTCGACATGGTTTTGCAGGTGAGACAAATGTTTATGGAAAACCAATGTAGTCACCTAGCAATCAATTGGCTCCTACAATTTTTGCCTGTGCGGAGGCTGTGTCAGCGCTCCCCCATGTGTTCTTTTAAAGCTTTTAGTTATGCAGTTTTTTTTCAACTACAGAGTTAAATATGAGAAACAGTGGAGAGAAATTTCATTCATCCAGTACCATAATAACCGATTTCCAAGTGCAAAAGCAACAAAACAGAGGTCAATTAAAAAAGAAATTAAAACAATGCCTTCTGCAATGATGACCAGGATCAGTTCAAAAAGTATAACATTTGGGCTAAAAGCACACGATCGGGCATGTTCTAGCATAGTTCTGGTATGACAACTGTATTAGGTTTGCATATGTTTATGAGAAACAAAGATAAAACAAAATATACATCACAACATGAATAAAAATTCACTGTAACAACACATACCTTAAAAATAAGCACTGATATAGATGCTGACTCTTGCTGAGCTCTAAATTTTTGTCATGTTTCACAACTAGTTTGTGCATGGGGCTTTATAACTTGATGCCAGAGTACCAGTGAAGAGCAGCTTTGTGTAGCCATCCACATATTATTGTAGTTGCATTTTTAATCCGCATACTATTTGTTCTTCATTTTAGAGGTCACCTGCTAACCAGATTTCAAACTGGGAAAACTGTCCTCAAATCGGTGTTAACTGGAAGCGAAAGATAGTTATTCGTAAATCGGGAGTTTATAAAGGAAATGCAGACGTGTATTATTTAAGGTATCATTTAATGACTGTTACTGCTAGATTTCCTTTACTCTATAAAATGTACTGTTTACAAAGCATGGGGCAGATTTACTAATACTGTCTAGTAACATGCACCAGATTTATCACAGTGGCTGATGCTGGATGATAAATCTGGCACATCTTTACATAGTCTAGTCTAACTTTACAACAACTAAAACATTTAGTTTTTTTAAACTCTACATTGTTGGATGAGTCCCAAAAAGTGTTTAAGGCCTTGTTTCGCAGATCCGCCTGCCGGATTCCGATGCAAATGGGGATCTGGCGGTGGAGGTAATGGATCCGTCAGGCTGCTCTTTGCTGGATCTGAAAACCGAGATGTGAACGAGGCGTTTAAAGAGGACCTTTCATGGATTTTATTTTTATTTTCATTTGATACCTTTCCTTGCCGGGTACCCCCTGCTGATGCTGCCACCCTGCCTGTTTTTTTCAAATATTGCTTGTATGCCCTGATGTGCGCCCCTGCTTTTTTCCTACTCAGTATGTTAATCCTCAGCATCGGTATAGGGAGGGGAAGACAGCAGGGTTTCTCAATGGGCGTCTCCTTCTCCCTGGCTGTGCCACGGTCCAATCGCAGCAGAGAGCGTCACAGCTAGGGAGAAAAAAGCTCCTTCTCCCTGGCTTTGACTCTCCCTTCTATGATTGGATCGCGGCACAGCCAGGGAAAAGGAGACACTCATTGAGAAACCCTGGCGTCTCCTCCCCTTTGCTTGTTTGATGTAAAAGTAATGAATTGCCTAGAGGATCAATACAAGACTTTCTGCTTGTCTTCTTTTTGTGAATTGATTTTCTTTTCTGTTAGTCCGGAAGGGAAAACATTAAGAAGCAAAAAAGAAATAGAAAGACATCTGGGCAAGTCTCTGGACTCATCATTGTTCCTTCCTGACAGAACACAGTCTCTCACTGAACAGGTGAATCTAATTTTGAAAGTATACTTATATTTAAAAATGACACTGCAGAAAAAGGGCTGCAATGACGTTTCCGTTATTCTGTTCTGTCAGAGGAACAGGGGAAAAAACATAGCTGATGCTCAGCACAGATTTAAAGGGAACCTGTCATGTTGTCTGAGCTGAAAGCAGCATGTTAAAGAGCAGGACGAGCTGAACAGATTAATATATATTCTTATGGGAAAAATTTAGTATAACTAGTAATTTACTTATTTCTATCTGTGCTAGCAATTCATTCATAACTTCTAGCAGGAATAATAAAGGAATGGCACAACATAGAGTCAAAAGAATAGATGATCCAGAATTGTTATCACTTGGGGAACGCATGAAGCTCATAAAACAGGCATGTCAGGAGAGGTAAAAGATCCTCTTTAAGACCAGCAACTAAAATGCCGGTCTTAATAAATAAGACCGCCTCCTTGACTTTAGAATAAAGGGGAATTGGCCGGAACTCCACTATTGATACACGGGTGCTCTGTGTTCCGGGTAAACCCAACTTCAATCCATCTAATATAACACGGCACTCCAACGTATATAGTTGATACAAAAGATTCCAAATTTTATTTGTGCTTGTACATATGCCACCAAAGATATAGTAATACGGCCTACGTTTAGGCCCAGTTCTGGGCCTTCTTCAGGGCCTTTGTAGTTGTGGTAGATAAAGAATCGGTGGCCAAATGGAATGCATACTCCCGGGGCGCCCGAGGCGGTAAGTATACTGCTCCCCCACTTCCCACTACACTTTACTATGGCAACCAGGACTTTAGCATCCTGGCTGCCATGGTAACCATTCAGAAAAAGCTAAAGGTTGGATCCGGCGATGCGCCGAAACGACGTTTAGCATAAGGCCGGATCCGGAATAATACCTTTCAATGGGCATTAATTCCGGATCTGGCCTTGCGGCAAGTGTTCAGGATTTTTGGCCGGAGCAAAAAGCGCAGCATGCTGCGGTATTTTCTCCGGCCAAAAAACGTTCTGGTCCTAAACTGAAAACATCCTGATGCATCCTGAACGAATTTCTCTCCATTCAGAATGCATTGGGATAATCCTGATCAGGATTTTTCCGGCATAGAGCCCCGACGACAGAACTCTATGCCGGAAAAGAAATATGCAAGTGTGAAAGAGCCCTTACAGTGCTCCAAACCACCAGTGAGATAAGAAAGTTTTTTTTTTTTTTTTGGGGGTATTCCATCATACCTTACAGATTATATATATATATATATATATATATATATATTTTTTTTTTTTTTGGGGTGGGATATCATGCTGACATGGTGGATTTATGGAAACTGAATTACCGGTAAGTCTAATTCCGGTTTTCCACTTCACCACCATGACGGCACACAGAGAGACGTAACAAATTACTGACATTAAGCGGGGGCCACTGCCTGCAAAACTTTACGACCGAATGCCAGATCATAAGATCTGGATAGGTCTAGGCTGTAATGTTTTACAAAAGTGTTTATGCTGGACCATGTGGCCGCCCGACATATTTGATCCAGAGAAGCCCCCGCTTTTTCTGCGTAAAAAGCCGAGATGGTTTTGGTAGAGTGAGCTCTGACCCCTATGGGGCAGTTGATACCCTGAATTTTATAACAGTCGAGAATCGTGTGTTTTATCCAACGGGCGATGGTTGCTTTTGAAACCGCTTTCCCCCTGTTCCTTCCACCAAACTGCACTAACAAGTTATCCACCTGTCTCACATCTCTGGTAACTTCCAGGTATTTTAGAACTGTTCTTCTAATGTCCAGGGAGTGGAACCGCTCTTCCCCCGGATTTTCAGGGTCTGCACAAAAGGAAGGTAGGACAATTTCCTGGTCTCTTTGGAAGTTGGTTACCACTTTGGGTAAAAACCCCGGGTCTAGTTTTAGGGTTATCCTATCCTCCTGAATAGTGATATACGGCTCCCAGATTGTTAATGCCTGGATCTCGCTTAGTCTTTTGGCTGATGAGATGGCAATAAGGAAGGCTGTCTTATGAGAAAGGTATTTAAGTGAGCTATTCTCCAAAGGATCGTACGGGGGACCTGTAAGCCCATTGCGGACAATGTTTAAATCCCAGGGAGGAACACGGGGCTTGAAGCAGGGTCTTAGTCTGGATGCCGATTTTAAAAATCTTCTAATCCATCTATGGCCGGCCAATTTGGTATCGAAGAAGGCGCTGAGTTCCGAGATCTGAACCTTTAGAGTACATGGTCGCATGCCTAACTCAAGTCCCCTCTGAAGGAAGTACAATATCTTTTGAATGTTGGGCTCTGAATGGTTGGGAGCGTCCTCACCTGACCAGGCACAATTTTTTTTTTCCAAATCTTCAGGTAGATGGAATTGGTCACCCTTTTTCCTGCTTGCCCTGAGTGTGGTTATTATCTTTTTGGAGAGGCCTCTACGTCTTAATATGTCGGATTCAGGATCTAGGCTGAAAGCTTGAAGATCTCCGGATGTGGATGGTAAATCGGGCCCTGGACCAGGACGTCTCTCCTTAGCGGAAGAATAAATGGTTCCTGTGGAGAGAGATTTATTAGCGCCGAAAATCAACTTCTCTTGGGCCAGAAGAGGGTAATCAGGATTAGTTTTGCCCTGTCCTGCATGGCCTTTTAAAGAACCTTTGGAATTAGCTGGACTAGGGGAAAGGCGTAAGCGAGGTCCCAATTCCAGTCCTGGGAAAAACATCTATTGCCCAAGGATTGTCCCTTAGGTTCAGCAAGCAAAATACACAGACATTTTCGTTTATCCTAGAAGCGAAAAGGTCTATGGATGGAGTCCCCACTTTTCGACCACCAGGTTGAAGACCTCGTTGTTTAGAGACCATTTCCCCTGATCTATGGTGGTCCTGTTTAGAAAGTCTACAATTTAGTTTAGGCTCCCTTTCAGGTGTATGGCGGACACCGATTTTACCTGTCTCTCTGCCCAGTAAAAAAATATTTGGGATAAGTTCTCCAGTTTCGCAGACCTTGTACCTCCCTAAAGTTTTAGGTAGGAGACAGTTGTTACGTTGTCTGAGAATATTTTTATGTGTTTGTTTTTTAATTCGGAAAAGCATGCCTTTAAGGTCTCCCAGACTGCTCTGAGTTCTCGGTAATTTGAGGATTGTCCCGCTATCTCCGACGGCCAGTTTCCCTGGTAGAAGTTTAAGTTGATTTTTGCTCCCCATCCTGTACCGCTTGCATCGGTCTGGATAAAAACTGAAGGAGATCTTTGGCATACTACACCCCTCCTTAGATTCTCTGTGTCCAGCCACCAGAGAGTTGAAGTTTTTACATGACCTAGAATCCGAAATCTTAGGTCTAATGATGTTTTAGGTCTAAACGATGTTAGGCCTGAAGGGTTCTGTAGTGTATCTATCACCAGGGGACTTCTACAATGCAGGCCATCATCTGCCCCAGGAGACTCATTGTTTCTCTGACGGAGAAGAACCTTCTCTTCAAGAAAACTATGATGGTTTTTTGAATAGATACTATTCTTTCGCAGTGAGAAAGGATGTTTGTTTTGCGGAATCTAAAAGGACTTCAAGAAATTTTATGCTTGTTTTTGGTAGTAGGGACCACTTTTTTAGGTTTATTACCCAGCCAAATTTTTTTTAAAACTTGTCCTGGTCTGATTTTGCCTGGGCTGATATTAATAGGAAATCGTCCAGGTAGGCAACCATTTCCACCACCAGTTTTGTGAATATTCTGGGGGCTGATGATAGCCCGAAGTGGTGGGCCACAAACTGAAAATGGTGAAGGGACTCCAAGGGATCTTTTATGGCAAACCTCAGGAATCTTTGAGACTGGGTCTGGATCGGGACGTGATAATACGCGTCTTTTAGATCGATGGTACACATGAGTGCGTTTCTTTTTATCAGAGGGAACGTAGAATTTAAGGATTCCATTTTGAATTTTCTGGAGGACACATGTTTGTTTAATTTTTTTAATTTATTATCATGCGGTGGGCTCCCCCTGGCTTTTTCACCAAGAACAGGTTTAAGTAGAAGTCCAGCTAGCGTTGTGATGTGGAAACTGGAATTACTACTCCAATGTCTTAGAGGTTCTGAACCTCTTTCCAGATTTATTTTAACTGGGCTTTTGATGGATGATGAGATTTTAGAACTTTTTCCGGAAGGGGTGAAGATAACTCTATCTTGTAACCGTTTTTACAAGGTTTAAGGCCCAGGGGTTAGAGGTTACAGATTCCCACTGGGAAAGAAAGTTTTTTAATCTTCCCCTGATCCTGACGTCATTGCTTGTTTTTATTTTGGGGGTAGATATCCTCTACCCCTCCCACCTTTTGCATAACTCCAGGACCTACCCTGGCTAAACTGGGAGCGAAAGGAAGGCTTCCTTTTAGGGGCGTTTTCTTCAGGGAACCTTTTTTCTTGTCGGTAGCCTTCTTAAGGATCCTGTCCAAGACACGTCCAAACACGTACTCCCCTGAGAAGGCTATCGAACACAATTTCATTTTGGATGCAATATCGCCTGTCCATCCAAAGGGCCCTTCTAGCGGCGTTAGATAGGGCGGCATCATTTGCCAAAAACCGTATAGTCTCAGCCTGTGGCTGACTTCAACAGGGGAATAGAATCGAGAATCTTTTCCCGAGAAGTTTTATTAATTAAATGCTTCTCCAGCTCGTTCAGCCAGAGGTACATTGACCTGGCCACTGAAGTTGCAGTAATATTAGTTTTTAAACTAAACATCGCCGCCTTCCAGGATTTTCTTAAAAGGCTATCAGCCTTCTTTTCCATAGTGTCCTTTAGCTGGGAAGAGTCCTCAAAAGGCAGGGAGGTTTTCTTGTTAACCTTTGCTGCCTGCACATCGATTCTAGGTATTTCATCAAATATTTTGGATTCTGAGGGATCAAATAATAATCTATTTTTAAACTTTTAGAGATGCCCAGCTTCCTTTCCAGGAACGCCCACTCGTCCATGATTATGTCTTTGATGTTTTCATTGATGGGAAATACTTTGGAGCGTTTAACCTTTAAGCCACCGAACATTTCCTCCTGAACAGAGTAAGGTTTCTGGATATCTTCTATGCCCATGGTATCTCTGACCGCCTTCAGGAGGTCATTCATTTTATCTGAGGTAAAGAAGAATTTCCTTGATTCTGCAACACCCTCGGATAAGGGATAATCTTCATCCTCTTTCCTGGATGAAGAGGCCTCATCCTCCAGCCCTCAGAGTCCGAGGAGGAGATATTTGCTAGCTTTTGACATTTGGGTGGATGTACCCCAAGGGTCTCTTCCCGGAATGATCCCAATGAAGATTTAACCTCCTCATGGATCATGGATTTCTGCTTGATGGACGGCTGCTCTTCTCTCACGATTTTTGTATTACACTCCTTGCAGAGTTTTTTAGGGTATTTATCAGGAAGCTTTGCGTAGCACTGGATGCACTTTACACTCTTCCTGGGTTTCTTCAAAGCCTGTTTAAAGACCTATAGTGAGAGAGCAGCTGTATCAATGCAGGGCTCTATGTATAGTAACAGAAAAAATCTGTAGTGTACCAGAAGAAAAATTTATTTGGGGTAAGATGCCCCGCCCGGTGACCATACCACAGAGTGGCCTGGGGAACTGGCCCCCATCAGAACTCCTCTCTCACAGAGTTCTGCCACCACAATCTCAACATTAAGAATGGCACTTACAGTCTGAAGAGCTGGAGCGTCATGCTCCTTCTGCTGCTGCGTCTCCTGGTCCGACATGTCTGCCCAGCGTTCGGAGACCGCAGCCTAATGCGCACATGGATTTTATAGAAACACTTCCGGGTTTGTCCTCGACCCAGAAGTGACGTCAGACGCGCGCGGACTCGCGCTCCCAGTGTCCCAGCCAGCTAGTCTCACGAGGAAATAGGTAGCCTGTGGCAGCATCAGGGCAGGCTCCTGATTAACAGGAAGTGTGACCCTGCTGTCTCCCTGTCAGCTTTGGAATGAATCCGCCGGAGAGCAGGGGACATCGCCTGGTAAATACACACAGAAATTATCCACAACACAGTCATGCAAACACCCCTGAAAGTTGGCATATTTTTTTCACATGGTATACCTTCTGTCTGTAGCTGCTCTTTTGGACCTTGTTTACCTAAAACAGTTTGGAGGACATTTATCAAGCCAGATGTGTCAGGTTTTTGGCGTAAAAATGTTGCACGACATGCCAATTAGAACTCTTTTGCCACATTGAAAGGAGAAACCTGCACTAAGTGGTGCACGGTCTCTGGCATTCGCGCTGGTGAGTGGCTAACCTGGATTTGTGGTTTTTAAAGTCCTGTATATGAATTAAATATATGTGTTTGTGTGAGTATCCGTGTTACCTGGAGTTCTCGACGCTGGTGCCGCTTCTTTTTCTTTTTCTTTCTCTTTCTTCTTTCGATCTTGATCTCCTGTTCGGACGCTCTACCTGCTAGCGTGGGAGTCCGAAGGAGTCCGTTTAGGCTCAGAAACGCGTTGGAGGAACAAGACCCTTTCAGGCTTCCGTACAAGCTGTGACGTCACTTAGCTTTTCAGGTTTCCAAGCAACCAGCTCCCTCACGTGTGCTTGCGCTACTGGCCGGGGCGCCGCCACGCTAGCAGGTAGAGCGTCCGAACAGGAGATCAAGATCGAAAGAAGAAAGAGAAAGAAAAAGAAAAAGAAGCGGCACCAGCGTCGAGAACTCCAGGTAACACGGATACTCACACAAACGCATATATTTAATTCATATACAGGACTTTAAAATCCACAAATCCAGGTTAGCCACTCACCAGCGCGAATGCCAGAAACCGTGCACCACTTAGTGCAGGTTTCTCCTTTCAATCTTTAGAGTATTACCTCCCACACGGCCAGGACAGTAGGCCGGGCAGGCATCCAGCAGCGGGCACTTGTTCGGGCGTGCATGATGCAGTAGTGGAATGGGAGCGCAAGTGTGTAACTCCTTTCTTTTGCCACATTACTTGGAGACGCACCATTTTTCAATGTGGCCTATGTTTAAGGCAAAAAGATGAGGTTCGACCTGGATTATAGCACATTTACTGTCTGCGACACTTGAAATTTAGTGCAACCACACAATGCATAACTAGAATTAAAAGTGAAAGGAAATGGCGTGATGACGAGAGGACGTGAGGTCCACGTCGCGTCCTCCTCCAGACTTTTCTTTCCCCCCCCCTCCCAGTTTGACTCCCGCTCGTTGATGTGCCGACTTCGGACTCCAGGTTCATCGCGCCCTCCCTGTCAAGCTGTCAAACCTCTCTGCCTCGGTGTCGGGGCTTGAGTCAGCGCTGCTGCTGTGCTGAGGTGTCGGCCGGTCCTGCGCTGCTGCTGCTTATGAGCCTGGTGGTCCATGCTGCTTCCTGCTTCGTGCTGCCTCCTGCCGTCCGCATCTGTTGCTGCTTCTGCTGTGGGTCGTGGATTGATTGTGCCTCTCCTCTGTCTTTGCCGTTTGCCTGCCCGGCTGCGGCTGGATGGTGGATCCCGTTCCCCTGCTCCCTGATCCTGCTCCTCTCTGACTGATTCCCCATGAATGTGCTCCTTCTCCTCTGTTTCTCTGGACTACTGGATACCTGCTTTGGTGAAGTTTGGATCCTCTCCTGGACACGTGAGAACACTGAACTGGTGTAGAATTGTTTTTTCTCCTCCCTACCCCTGTATAGTGGATGTCTCTCGGCTTAAGAGCAAGCTGTATGTGTATGCGTATATACAAATAAATACAAAAAAATATAATAAAAAAAAAATTAGGGGAGTAGTATAAAGTATATAAAATCTATATAATTAAAACAAAAAAGCAGAGAATCAAAAAAACAAAAACAAACAAAGGATAAGCGAGGATAAGAAAGGAGAAAAGAAAAAAAAGGAAAAAAAAAACAGGGATACAGAGGAGGGAGGGGAGAATAAAGAAAAAGGATTAAAAAAAAAAGAATCTTAAAAAAAAAAAGTATTTAAGGAAAAGTAGAAGAAAGAAGACTAAAGGAAAGGAAAAGGAAAAGACAATTAAGAGAAAAGAAAGAAGGAGAGAGGAGGGAGATCAAGAAGGGAGAGGGAAGGAAAAAGGAGAAAAGAAAGGGAGGGGAGGAAAGAAAAAAAAGGAAAAAAAAGGCACCTAAACGCCGCTCAATAGACTCCTCTGCAATTAGACAGGGAACAAGACCAACTGAAGTGGGGAAAATTGAGCACTACTTGAGATCACCTGGTGTTCAAGAAAAAGGGACAGTTAAAGGGAGACCTATAAAAAAGAATTCAAATAGAATAATTAGGTGGCTCACTCTTGGGAGTTTATGGATTGGGTGCTACAAATCCTAGAGGGACTCACCACCCTAAAAGGAAAATTGTACTAACTTGATTTAGGACGAGCACACCCCATATAGATCCCAAATGGGTGAGTTATACATAAAATATATATGGATACCAAGTGAATGGGTTTTATATATAAAAGTATCAATACCAATTCCTTTTATAAAAATTCATGCAAGACCTTTATTAAAACACATGGATAAAATTGATTCACTTTATGTTAAAGAACCAAAAGTGTTTCAATTTAAACTAAAATAAAACTGAGTTATCTCAATCCATACAAAATATAAAGAATAAAATTTGAATTGATCGAGTGTTTTTTTTATTCTTTATATTTTGTATGCGATCGATTTCAGTTTAATTGAGTCTGAAATTGATGGTCAGGGAAGATTTATTTTTCTTTATGGTAGACTTTGTGGTCAGCCGTATATATTAGCCTTTTTTTACATACCTCCTCCTCTTTCTATACAGCCCCTTAATGCTCTTTTGTCATTTTATTTTTCCCAAGTGTATAGGTCAGTTCAGACCACATCCATTAATTCTATGGATCGATATCTAGACCAGTATTAACAGACTCCCAGAGGACTTTTTAGATGGGGATGTGACTCTGCAAGAGATTCAGGGGGCACTTAAAATGATATCAGGAAATTCCGCACCTGGCCTGGATGGTCTGCCCTACGAGTTTTACCGAAAGTATGGGGTTATTATTTTACCACATCTTGTAGAGGTTTTTACTCAGGCATTGCAGGGAGGTCCATTGCAGGGACCTATTAAATACTGATGTTAAATTGCTCTCCAAGGTCCTTGCTAATAGACTCTCCTAAAGTAATTACTTCTGTTATTCATCCTGATCAAAACGTATTTATGCCTGGGAGGGGTACACATTACAATTTACAACGTCTTTTTGTTAACCAGTTCCCGACCGCCGTACGCAGGATTGCGTCCTGCGGGCGGCCGGGATCTTCTGTTTGGACGCGCCGGGGCGTCATCTCGCGAGACGCGAGAGTTCCTGTGAACGCGCGCGCGTGCGTGCGCGCGTTCACAGTGAAGCGCGGCTCGAGAGTTGGACTACAGCCTGCCAGCGATGATCAATCGCTGGCAGGCTGTAGATGCGACTATAAATCGCATCAAACAGCTATATCAGACGCTGTTTTATGAACAGCGTCTGATATAGCTGCTACCTGGTCCTCTGGTGGTCCCATTTTCTGGGATCGACCACCAGAGGACCAGGTAACTACAATAAAGTTGCACCAAACACTACACTAACCCCCACACCCCCTCACCTATTAACCCCTTGATCACTCCATCTAGACCCCTGATCACCCCCTGTCATTGATCACACCCCTTGTAAGGCTCCATTCGGACGTCCATATGTGTTTTGCGGATCCGTGGATTCACGGATCCGTGGATTCACGGATCCGCGGATCCGATCCGCGGATCCGATCCGCGGATCGATCCGGATCCTCAAAGCACGGACACCGGCAATGTGCTTTCCGCATTTTGCAGATCCGCACATTGCCAGAACTATATAGAAAATGCTTTTTCTTGTCCGCAGTGCGGACAAGAATAGAGACATGTTCTATATTTTTGCGGAACGGAAGTGCAGACCCGGAAGCGCGGATCCGTAATTCCGGATCCGAGCGGGACAAAGTCTGTCCCCATAGAAATGAATGGGTCCGCAATTCCGTTCCGCAAACAGAATTTCGGACGTATGAATGGGGCATAAGGGTCCCTTATCACCGCCAGTTAGTTAGCTACTTGTTAGGTAGCTACCGCCCAGCCCACCGCACCGCAGTCACTGATTTTGGCAGAGATTTTTTCATCCACATTGATCGATGCGAATGAAAAAATCTGTGCCGTTCATTTTTTTTCAGCCCAGAGGCTGAGCGGAAAAAAATCTCATTACCCGTATGCTCAATATACGGAGAATCGCAGAAACTCCTAATGCTGGCCATACGTGTAATGATTGCGGAGACCCTCAAATGCCAGGGCAGTACAAAAACCCCACATGTGACCCCATTTTAGAAAGAAGACACCCCAAGGTATTCCGTGAGGGCATGGCGAGTTCATGGAAAATTTTATTTTTGTCACAAGTTAGTGGAATATGAGACTGTAAAAAAAAAAAAAAAAAACAATTTCCGCTAACTTGTGCCAAAATTTTTTTTCTGTGAACTCGCCATGCCCCTCACAGAATACCTTGGGTGTCTTCTTTCCACAATGGGGTCACATGTGGGGTATTTATACTGCCCTGGCATTTTAGGGGTCCCTAAAGCGTGAGAAGCCAAATGCGTAAAAATGGCCCATCCTAAAAGGTACTCATTGGAATTTGGGCCCCTTTACGCATCTTGCCTGCAAAAAAGTGTCACTCATGTGGTATCGCCGTACTCAGGAGAAGTAGGGCAATGTGTTTTGGGGTGTATTTTTACATATACCCATGCTGGGTGAGAGAAATATCTCTGTATATTGACAACTTTGAATAAAAAATGTAAAAGTTGTCATTTACAGAGATATTTCTCTCACTAGCATGGGTATATATAAAAATACACCCCAAACCACATTGCCCCACTTCTCCTGAGTACGGCGATACCATGAGTGACACTTTGCAGCCAAGATGCAAAGGCCCTAAACCAATGAGTACCTTTAAGATTTCACAGGCCATTTTTATGCATTTGGATTCTCACACTTTAGGGGCCCCTAAAATGCCAGGTGAGTATAAATACCCCACATGTGACCCCATTTTGGAAAGAAGACACCCCAAGGTATTCCGTGAGGGGCATGGTGAGTCCACAGAATTTTTATTTTTGGCACAAGTCAGCGGAAATTGTTTTTTTTTTTTTTTAATTTTGTTTTTACAAAGTCTCATATTCCACTAACTTGTGACAAAAATAAAATTTTGCATGAACTCACCATACCCCTCACAGAATACCTTGGGGTGTCTTCTTTCCAAAATGGAGTCACATGTGGGTATTTATACTGTCCTGGCATTTTAGGGGCCCCTAAAGGGTGAGAAGAAGTCTGGAATCCAAATGCGTAAAAATGCCCTGTGAAATCCTAAAGGTACTCTTTGGTTTTAGGGCCCCTTTGCGCACCCAGGCTGCAAAAAGTGGCACACATGTGGTATCGCCGTACTCAGGAGAAGTAGGGCAATGTGTTTTAGGGTGTATTTTTATATATACCCATACTTTGTGTGAAAAATATCTCTGTAAACGACAACTTTTAAAATTTTTATACAAAGTTGACAATTTACAGAGATATTTCTCTCACCCAACATGGGTATATGTAAAAATACACCCCAAAACACATTGCCCTACTTCTCCTGAGTACGGCGATACCACATAAGTGCCGCTTTTTGCAGCCTGGGTGTGCAAAGGGCCCAAATTCCAACGAGTACCTTTAGGTTTTACATGGCGGCTCACAATTTAGCCCCGCCCAAAATGCCAGAACAGTAAACACACCCCACAAATGACTCCATTTCGGAAAGTAGACACCCCAAGGTATTCACTGAGGGGCATAGTGAGTCCGTCTGAGATTTTTTTTTTTTTTGCCAGAAGTTATCAGAAATTGAAACTTTTTTTTTTTTTTTCTCAGAAAGTGTCAATTTCCGCTAACTTGTGAAAAAAATGAAATGATACATGAACTCACCAAGCCCCTCCGCGAATACTTTGGGGTGTCTTCTTTCTAAAATGGTGTAATTTGGGGATATTTATACTATCCTGGCATTCTAGCACCTGAAGAAACATGACAGGCGCTCAGAAAGTCAGAGCTGCTTCAAAATGCCGAAATTCACTTTTTGCACCATAGTTTGTAAACGCTATAACTTTTACCCAAACCAATAAATATACACTTATTGGATTTTTTTATCAAAGACATGTAGAACAATAAATTTAGAGAAAAATTTATATAGAAATGTAGTTTTTTTGAAAAATTTTACAACAGAAAGTGAAAAATGTCATTTTTTGCAAAAATTTCGGTAATTTTTGATTAATAGCAAAAAAGTAAAAATGTCAGCAGCAATGAAATACCACCAAATGAAAGCTCTATTAGTGAGAAGAAAAGGAGGTAAAATTCATTTGGGTGGTAAGTTGTATGACGGAGCAATAAACGGTGAAAGTAGTGTAGTGCGGAATTGTAAAAAGTGGCCTGGTCATTAAGGGTGTTTAAGCTAGGGGGGCTGAAGCGGTTAATATCCAGTCCCCCTCGGAAGGCACCTACAACAGCCAGAAAACACATTACCTCGGGTCATGGAGATTGTTAATGCCTATAGCGAGGTCTCAGGCCTAGAAGTTAATTGGGCTAAGACTTGCCTTTTACCATTGGATGAATTATCTACTGAAACTAGAGCTAATGGTTTGACTGTTTCTGCTTCATTAAAGTACTTGGGGATTATGGTGACCGCCAAAGTTCAAGATTATCTACAGTTTAACCTGATACCAGTATTGACTAAAATTAGATCTAAAATTAAGATATGGCAGAAAATTCTGCTCCATAGAGCAGATAGGATTTCTCTGGTTAAAATGGTGGTACTTCCCCAACTACTTTATGTCTCCGAAACTCCATTTGGATTGAGGATAAATTTTTCAAGATTATAGAAAGAATGATTAACGATCTATTATGGAGGAGAAAACGTGTGAGACTGACGGTGGACTATTTTTCCATGCTGTATGAGCAGGGGGCCTAAATCTCCCGCACTTTAAGGGATATTTTGTTGCCTCACAGTTATATGTTTTTAATAATTGGGAAAATAGTCCCCTATGTATTACATTAGTAAGAAAAGCAGGCTTTTCAGATTTTTTTACATTACTGGAATCTAGCTATCTTTCTAAGAATGCACGAGAATATACTTCCTTCTCTAGTATGGCTATAAAAGCTTGGAAGATGATTAGGAAATGGTGTAAAGTTACAGCTTCACTGATCTGTACTCCACTATGGCATAATAAAAGGTTTTATACTCTTTTGAACTTCGAGGCTAGCCATTACTGGGGGACAAAAAATATCCAGTATCTTAATCAAGTGGTAAAAAATGGGCAAACCTTGGCTCTTCTGGAGTTAACACAAAAAGGAAAATCTGGGTGAGGTAGCATGGTATCCATATATTCAGTTATGTTTGCACTTTCTTCTATTCCAAATAAGCACTTTCTTAATATAGAAGTCCCGCCCTTTCTTCATAGGTTATTACAAAAAGAACAAACACATATGAACATTAAAATTTCACAGTGTTATAAACACTTAATTAAATCCTATTTCTTTGAGCGTCACTCTCCAGGACAAAAAGCCTGGACTACTACAGTAACTCAAAAGAAACGATCCAGCACTGACGTCATCAATTGAAAAAGCCAAATGTACCTTTATTCCGTTGCATAAAATACAAGCGACAGCTCTGCCTTGACACATGGATACACACTGTCGGGTTTATAATATTAATTCAATTAAGAATTATTAATTATGGTCATAAAAAAAATTAATCAAGAATTTTCCATAACTTGTCGAAATTATGACCTGGTGAATTGTAGATAACCCAATCGATACAATTCACATCTGAGGCCGACTATTTCCTCAGATAATAAGTTATTTTCATGAGAGATGACATTAATGCTAAAGATGTAATATTGACATTAAATAATAATACGCAGGTATTATAAAAACATGCAAAGTTTATTAGTTACACGATTATAAACAAATAAGTATATAAACACGATTATATATGCCAAGGAATATATATGGCAATGATATATGAAGCATTACAAGCTTATCATCAGTAAATAAAAAATGATATATGCCAATTAATATATATGGCATTGATATCAGGCATCAGAAGCTTCACAATAAGTAAATAAACACATGTGGGTAAGAGCAGCTTGTCACATAATAAAGCTATTTGGTTAGGATATCAAAACAAGAAGTTACATTATATACATTACTCCTGTTCAGAGGCGTGTCTAATCCTAGACATCTATATGGAATGATAAATACATTCCCCACCCCTCTCTAACCAAACTAAAATACACCTCACATGTAGTAATGGGCAAATCCATTCAAGTATATAACTTAGAAGATAGTAGTCAAATCCTAGACTACTTTTGCATGTATACTTCTGTCCTATTCTGGACTATTTTCACATGTATGACTTGGTAAGACTATTAAGACAAACAACAGAAATGGGAAGAACTTGAAACAAGTCTTTCCAGTGGGAATTTATCACCTAGCTTGGCGAAGAATGCTACTATCAATATATTTATATATATGTATATATATACAATCATTTAATACTTTGCTAGATTATGAGTCTTGATTCTTCTGCAGGTAGAATGAAGCCTCACAATATCCTAAGACTACATCTCAATATGGAGATGATCAATTAATTAATTTATGTGTTTATGTATTCGCCAATCTAGATGGTATGACTTCACCCACATTATCCAATTAGTCTTAATAAAATGAAATATCATTCTTCATGTCTCTTACCAAGTCCTAGCAGGAATCACACTTCTGCTCCTAGGAAAGCTGGGTGGTCCATCATCGTATGTCTCACCATGACTCTCATGTTGATAGACCCCTCTCTCTTGGACGTTCTGCTGAATCCTGCAATGTCCTTTGCTTGTTGCTTGTTCTTTTTCTTGCCTCCCCCCTGATGCTGATCTATCTAGGGTAATTATCTCCCTTGTAATCTAACATTACCACCCCCTGGATTAGTATTCTCCAATCAATTGAGGGGGTGTAAACATATGTAATAAGATCCTGTGAGATCATGTTTACCCATAATGCAACTATGGAGGATGGTGTAACGATATCGATATCTGTCTCCGGATGGCACTGTTGTGCAAGCTATTAACACCATTCTATAAAGAGTTAACTAGGGTATTTTTGCATCATATACATTTGACCCTCGTCGTCGTAAATCAGAGATAAAGATTAGTTTAGAAAACTTTGAAACAACTAAAGACAGACCTCTAGGCGTCTCTCTGAATGTTTCTCACACTGTTGATCTATGGACCATAATGATATGAATGGGCCTTGTTCTCTTCAGACGGACATGTCTGGAGTATCCAGTGTACTCCCAACAGATAAGACCACATCTGTGGCAATAACTCTTAAAATACAATGTTCTTTGTATTCAGTATAAGCTATTACACAGACTGAACTCTGTGGGACTTCAAATCTTGGCCTGTTCCAGCCGCATATGAAAACTTTGGCTCATGTATGTTTCTTAAAGACAATGAGCATGCATTTTGAATATAATATGACCAGGTATCAATATATATACCTATGAAAATGCTCGACAACACTCCCGGTCTACGCGTTTCAGACACACCTGTCCTTAATCATGATCACGTCAGCTTCTCACCAGGTAGGGCATTTTAAAATCCACTGCACCATTCACAAACCACCTCAAATGATGGTATTAACCCTCTCCTGGTATTTCAAAAATGTTCTGCTGGAAGCTGATTATATGTCATTTAGTTACATACATAGTCTAAAATAAATCCCAATAAAAGTGGAAGTATTGAATTGCAAACCAACATTTATGGCATGATACATATTTAGATGAATCAGTACTACCACCTTCACATTCAATTCGGGTTCCAACATGTCGTCCTCTCTACTCATGGTGTGAATCCTTGCATAACATAAAATCCATAGAATGTCTGCTATGGCACATGCTGATGTAATTATAATGTGGAAAAACCTCTGCTGAACCATTGTCTATCAATAATAGTGCATGAACTCTCTTTTGTAATTCAGACCTTTGGGATATCTTGTCTTCAAATTATAAATCCAAAAGGCCTCTCTTTGCAGTACTTTTTTCTTAATGTCCCCGCCCCTTTGCGATGGAAAGATTCTCTCTATGCCGTATGCTTGAAAATGACATACCTCTCGATTATGTATAGAGATGAAATGTTTCGCTGCTCCTGACACATTCATGTAAGATGGATTATTAATGTAATTCAGATGTTCTAAAATCCGATTTTTTAGTTTTCTTGTAGTACTTCCTACATATAGCAAGTTACATTGGGTACATTTTATGACATAAATCACATTACTGCTGTTGCAGTTAATATATGATTTTATGTCATATTCTTTGACCTGTTCCGAATCACCAAATTTTTTAACCGGAGTTGTGTAACTGCACATTTTAAAGGGGTGACTCCCGCAGCGACTAAACCCTGTGTATTTAAGCCATGTTTTGGTATTTTTATTTGTATTTATTGATTGGAAGAAAGAAGGTGACAGAGTAGAGGATAAGGTGGATGACCGCCTGGGCACAACCCTGATGCCACCCTTGCAGATTTCATACAGTGTTTCATTTTCAAATAAGATTGGAACACTGTCCTTAATGATGTTGTTGATACTCTCAAAATGTCTACTGTAGGTAAGTACTACTGTAGGGAGAGCTGACTGTGTCTTCTGATTTTTTCTAGTGACACTGCCAAATAACAATTCTCTTCGATTTTTATTGCGGGCTATGTTGATACCCCTGGCAATCATCCACCATGCATATCCTCTATCCTAAAACCATTTAGAGATGATCTTATCCTCTTTCTCAAATGCTGGATCGGTATTACAGTTCCTCCTAGCCCTAATACATTCCCCCACAGGGATAGATTTAATGGTGTATATAGGATGTTGGCTGTTGGCCCTTAGGAGAGAATTACCTGATACTGGTTTCCGATATGTGGAAGTTTCAATAACATTGCCCGCGGTGCCCTTCAACGTCAAATCCAGGAAATCAACTGTAACACTATTGCTAGTGTATGTAAATCGTAAATTATAATTATTGTCTTTCAAATATTGAATGAAAGAGGGTATGGCAGACAAACCAGACAAACAGTTAACCATTTGTGACAGAACAGCTGAATATTTTTTTTTTTAATAAAGGCCAGCTGAAAAAAAGATTTTTAGCCCATATTGAGTAAAATGCAATCATAAAAAAATTGCCTTTAAAAGTGAGAAACACACCACCATGTTTTACTTTATAGGAGCAGATAGTGCCAACGCAACTCAATCACAATACAATGCGTGACTATACAATGTATCACCAAATGACCATAAAGGGACACGCAATACAATTTCATAAACTTTATTAGTTGATACAAAGACCAACAATACACATAATGTCAATATTAAAAAATATATATATGGCAGCAATACAAATGGAAGCCAAGACATGTGACTCCCCTCCCATGCGTAGAAGACCCCGATTATCTCTCCTATATAGGATAAGAAAACCCTATCACAGTGCTGACATGAACAAACACGCCCCAATATAGAATATATATAAAATGGAACAGTGCGTAACTGAACTAGCCTGATGGGCAATAGCACACATACAATACAGCAACGAGACACATATGTTCCATAAAGATATACCTGAGGGACATTTGGAAAGGAGGACACGGGCTTCTTAGCAGAGAGGAGAGCCCACCCCGACGCACGTTTCGCTCCGCTTTCTCCGCTTTCGCCCCTTGAGAAAGCGGAGCGAAACGTACGTCGTGGTGGGCTCTCCTCTCTGCTAAGAAGCCCGTGTCCTCCTTTCCAAGTGTCCCTCAGGTATATCTTTATGGAACATATGTGTCTCGTTTCTGTATTGTATGTGTGCTATTGCCCATCAGGCTAGTTCAGTTATGCACTGTTCCATTTTATATATATTCTATATTGGGGGTGTGTTTGTTCATGTCAGCACTGTGATAGGGTTTTCTTACCCTATATAGGAGAGATAATCGGGGTCTTCTACGCATGGGAGGGGAGTCACATGTCTTGGCTACCATTTGTATTGCCGCCATATATATTTTTTTTAATATTGACATTATGTGTATTGTTGGTGTCCCTTTATGGTCATTTTATAGGAGCAGACTTTCATTCCATGGAGTTTTAGTCTCCTCATTCCGCAAAAAATTAGCCCCTACATAAGAAAATCGCTCAAAAAATAAAAAAACTATAGTTCTCAGAACATGGAGACATTAAAACTAGGGGTCGACCGATATTGCTTTTTTAGAGCCGATACCGATACCGATATTCTGTGAACTTTCAGGCCGATAGCCGATATTTTATACCGATATTTTGAGCATTTTTAATTTTTTTCTGTTACAGCGTTCAACGCTTTTAAAAAAAATATTTTAATAGTTTGGACATTTTGGGCACGGCGATATGTTTTTTTTATTTATTGTTTATATATTGTATATGTAAAATTGGAAAAGGGTTAATTTATACTTAATATTTTGATGTTTTTTTTACTATTTTAATTTTTTTTACTTTTTATTTTATTACCATTTCCCCCATTAGGTGTAGAACCTGTGCTCTTTACATCCCTTGTCCTATTCACCCTAATAGAGATCTATCAGGGTGAATAGAATCTGACACTGTCCCTTCTGCCCTGTGCTATGGGCACACAGCAGCAGGAACCATGGCAGCCAGGGCTTCAGTAGCGTCCTGGTTGCCATGGTAACCGATCGGAGCCCCAGCATTACATTGCTGGGGCTCCGATCAGAAGAGAGATGGTGGGCGACCCTGTGGCCACTGCCACCAATGATATTAATACTGAAGGGATGGGGGAGGGGGATGGGGAGGCGCACTGGCCACCAATGTTTTTATACTGTGGACAGGGGCTGAGGGCGCACTGGCCACCAATGATAATAACGTTTAAGATATTACAAGCGCAGGCATTAGAAACACATTGCCCAGACCCTGCCTCTGATAGAGCGCTGCGATCAGCGGCAATTAACCCCTCAGGTGTCGCACCTGAGGGGTTAATTGCCGCGGATCGCAGAGCTCTATCAGAGGCAGGGTCTGGGGAATGTGTTTCTAATGCCTGCGTTTGTAATATCCTAAACGCTATTATGATTGGTGGCCAGTGCGCCCTCAGCCCCTCTTCCTCCTCTTCTCTCCATTGGTGGCCAGTGCGCCCTCAGCCCCTCCTCCTCCTCCTCCTCTTCTCTCCATTGGTGGCCAGTGCGCCCTCAGCCCCTCCTCCTCCTCCTCTTCTCTCCATTGGCAGCGCGCCACAGGGGGAGGGAGAGACACTGCCTCCTTCTCCCCTGTGCTGCTGAGGGAACATGGCCGCGCTGAGACCGGCGCGCTCATGTTCTGTGATAGCACAGTTATCAGTATATCGGCCTGGTTAGGTGCCGATACCGATAACTGTGCAAATCATGAATATCGGACGATAATATCGGCCAAACCGATAATCGGTCGACCCCTAATTAAAACATCCTTTTTTGTTTCAAAAATGCTATTATTGTGTTAAAGTGAAATAAATAAAAAAAAGTAGATATATAAGGTATCGCCGTGTCCATAACAACCAGCTCTATAAAAATATCACATGAGCCAACCCCTCAGGTGAACGGCATAAAAAAAACAATAATGGAAACAGTGCCACAAAAAAGCCATTTTTTGTCACCTTACATCACAAAAAGTGTAATACTAAGCGATCAAAAAGGCATATGCACCCTAAAATAGTACCAATCCAACCGTAATCTCATGCAAAAAAAAATGGGCCCCCTACATAAGACAGTCGCCCCCCAAAAAAACTATGGCTTTCAGAATGTGGAGACACAAAAAAAAATACATTTTTAAAAAATGCTTTATTATGTAAAACTGAAACAAACAACCAAAAATATTTGGTATTGTCGCGCCCGTAACCACCTGCTCTATAAAACTAGCACATAATCTAATTTTTCAGATGAACATTGTAAATAACAAAAAATAAAAACGGTGCGAAAACATCTATTTTTTGTTACCTTCCCTCACAAAAAGTGTAATATAGAGCAACCAAAAATCATATGTACCATAAAATAGTACCAACAAAACTGCCACCTTATCCCGTGGTTTCCAAAATGGGTCACATTTTTGGAGTTTCTACTGTAGGGGTGCATCTTCAAATGTGACATGGTGTCAAAAAACCAGTCCAGCAAAATCTGCCTTCCAAAAACCTCATGGCGCTCCTTTACTTCTGCGCCCTGCCATGTGGCCATACAGCAGTTTACAACCACATATGGGGTCTTTCTGTAAACTACAGAATCAGGGCAATAAATATTGAGTTTTGTTTGGCTGTTAACCCTTGCTTTGTTAGCGGGAAAAAATGATTAAAATGGAAAATCTGTCAAAAAAGTAAAATTCTAAAATTTCATCTCCATTTTCCATTAATTCTTGTGGAACAACTAAAGGGTTAACGTTTTTAAAATCAGTTTTGAATACCTTAAGGGGTGTAGTTTCTAAAATGGGGTCATTTTTGGGTGGTTTCTATCAGCCTCACAAAGTGACTTCAGACCTGAACTGATTTTTTAAAAGTGGGTAATCGAAATTTTCTGAAAAATTTCAAGATTTGCTTCTAAACTTCTAAGCCTTCTAACGTCCCCTAAAAATAAAATGACATTGACAAAATGATCCAAACATGAAGTAGACATATGGGAAATGTAAAGTAATAACTGTTTTAGGAGGTATCACTATCTGTTTTAAAAGCAGAGAAATAGAAATTTAGAAAATTGTGAATTTTTCCAAATTTGGGTACATTTGGTATTTTTTTATAAATAAAAATAAAATATTTTGACTCAAATTTGCCGCAGTCATGGAGTACCATATGTGACGAGAAAAAAAATCTCAGAATAGCTTGGATAAGTAAAAGCGTTCCAAAGTTATTACCACAAAAAGTGACACATGTCAGATTTGCAAAATTAGGCCTGGTCAGGAAGGGGGCAAATGGCCCGGATGCGAAGTGGTTAAGATTTGGTTTTATATTTTACACTTTGCAGCAAAATGGGTAAAATCTGTGGAAAACTTTATGAAAAACCCATGGCAAAACCCAACATAGAGCATTCAGATTTTGACGCAAATTTTCTATATGCCACATGCTCTGTGCCCCCATTATATAGTTCTACATTTTTGGTACCCCTTATAAATAGTGCCTCTTATGTGCAGTGGCATAGTGTGGGTTGCCAGCACCCAGGGTAAGCCAAGTATTGCACCGCCCCCCCCCCCCCACACACACACACCCGTGGCCAGGCCCTTTTTTTTACAAATAATGTAGTAGATATCACTTGCAGTCATGCGTAACACCACAGATAACACAGTGATAACTCTCGGAGTACAGATAATGTAGTAGATGGGTAGGAGCCACCAGAATTCAGAACACACACAGTGTGACCTGAATTCTGGGGCCAGGCTCCTAAAGTGTGGGCCAAATTCTATATCCACCCTCCTATCACTACAGAACATACAGGGTTATACAGCGCCCCATACCTCTTACATCCAGTGACGTCTCCCTTGATGTAGATATTCTCTTTCCTCGTCTTCTTCTTTCAGACCTCCAAACCAGACCACCATTTTTCAGCCATTTCTCGTCTCTGCAGTTTGACAAAAAAAATCTTTGTTTACTACTTGAAGTGTCCTGAAACACACTGCTTTATACTGTGAAGGTAACTGTCGTTTATTAGACTCCAGTCTCCTTTGCATCAGGTGCAGAGATTCTAAGCTACAGCTGCCCACCATAGTCAAAGACAAAAAGGCCATTTGTCAGAATATAGTATTCCTAGAAGAGGATACAGAAGTATAGGATTATACAGTACAACAGAAACAGCACATCCCTCTAGCCTGGAGAAATAAGAGAGAGAAAGACTGATTGTCATAGAGGAATACTCCTAATGCAACTTCTGGAAATTAATCTGGATCACTGTAAAAGCTTCCTTGATGTAAATGACCGTTGCATACATTGATGACTTGTGGAACAGCTTCAGTAAAGTACTGGGAGTTTGTTAAAAGCTCTAGTCTCCTTATTCTACATCATCTATCAACTCCATTTTTAAATTGCACCTTACGGTGCTGGCGTCACGAACTACAACATAGGGGCCAGCCACCAAAGCACCCTAAACACCACTACCATTAAGGGCACCTCAACCAATATCTGGCTGGTGTTCCCTGCAACAGACAGTCCCCGGAGGATTTAGTGCTGTCTTCCTCATCACTGCACGCCGACCCAGGGAGCTGCAAAACCGTGAGTACGACTACTACCCCCCACGGCCTACTGCGCACTCATATACTGCCCCTGCGGTCCGGTCCGCTGCATACTTTTCCATCATCCTTCCATCTTCAAACCATCCTACCAACCCTAATACTGTGCCGCTGTGCTCCCCAATATTATACTGCAGAAACAGATAAACTCCCTGAAAATACTAGTGCCACACAGATAATGCCCCCTTCAATAATTATTGTCACACAGTGACCTAAAATAACTGTGCCTAGCAAATAGCGTCCCTGACACTAATAGTTTAAACATAATGTCCCCCCCCAATAAATTGTGGTAAGCTGATACTGTGCCAAGGTGCCCACACAGTAATAGTGCTCCCAAAAGTCCCACCAATAGTAATAATTCTCTGCTAGAGCACACATGGTAGTAATAGTGCTTCTACAGTGGCCCCAACATGTCCCACTGCGCCCCAGAAGGTGGGCAGACAATGTCATAGAGCAGCAGGTAATGCCAGCAGAATGCTTGGGTGTATAGGGAGAGGCATTAACAGTAGAAAGAGGGAGGTGCTCGTGCCGCTCTACAGAGCACTAGTGAGACCTCATTTGGAGTATTGTGTGCAGTACTGGAGACCATATCTGCAGAAGGATATTCAGAGAAGAGCTACTAAACTAGTACATGGATTGCAGGACAAAACTTACCAGGAAAGGTTAAAGGACCTTACCATGTATAGCTTGGAAGTAAGAAGAGACAGAGGGGATATGATAGAAACTTTTAAATACATAAAGGGAATCATCACGACGGTAAAAGAGGAGAGAATATTTAAAAGAAGAAAAACTGCTACAAAAGGGCATAGTTTTAAATTAGAGGGGCAAAGGTTTAAAAGTAATATCAGGAAGAATTACTTTACTGAGAGAGTAGTGGACGCATGGAATAGCCTTCCTGCAGAAGTGGTAGCTGCAAATACAGTGGAGGAGTTTAAGCATGCATGGGATAGGCATAAGGCCATCCTTCATATAAGATAAGGCCTGGGGCTATTCATAGTATTCAGCATATTGGGCAGACTAGATGGGCCAAATGGTTCTTATCTGCCGACACATTCTATGTTTCTATTGTGCCCATACTAGTAATCATGTTTCCCATAGACCCCCAGTAGTAATAAATCCCACCATAATGCCCCCAGTATTAATAGTTCTCCCTATAATGTGACAGTACAAAAATGCCCCCTTATAATGTGTGCCAGTGCAAAAAATACCCCCTTTTTATTCCTCCAGTTGAGCTAATATCCTCAAAGTGCCCCATAATGTGCCAGTATAAAATACCCCTATATAGTACCCCCAGTAAATGCCCCCATAGTTCTCCTCTCCCCTCCTAGTTCCCCCATAATGTACCAGTATAAAATGCCCCATATATAGTCCCCTAGTAGATGCTTTCAGTGTCCCCCATAATTTGCAAGTATAAAATACCCCTTCTTAGTGTCCCCCGTAGATACTCCTCTCCCCCCTTCCCCATAGTATCCACCATAATGTGTCCCAGTATAAAATTCCCCTATACAGAGCCCCCCATATAAAATAACCCTTCTTTGTGGCCTCAGTAGATGCTCCCATAGTGTTCCTCTCCCCCCTTCCGCCATAGTGCCCCCCATATAAAATACCCCTTTTTTGTGGCCTCAGTAGTTGGCCCCATAATGCTCCCTAATAATGTGCCAGTAAGAAGTTCCTCCATAGATGCCCCCATAGTGCTACCCAATAATGTGCCAGTAAAAAGTGCCCCCAATAATGTGCCAGTAAGAAGTGCCCCCCCATAGATGCCCCCCAATAATGTGTCAGTAAGAAGTGCCCCGATAGATGCCCCCAATAATGTTCCAGTAAGAAGTGCCCCCCATAGATACCCCCCCCAATCATGTGCCAGTAAGAAGTGCCCCCCATTCATGTGCCTGAAACAAGTGCCCCCATAGCGCTCCTCTCCTGTATTATACCATATAAAAAAAATAAACTCACATATTTACCTCCATTAGGATGGCAGCGATGCAATGCAGGCCTCTTCAGACCTGTGTCTCATGCTGTATGGCTCAGGCGGTGCGATTGAGTTACCATCATCTGACAGCGACATCAGCTGGGAAGCCCTTTCACCGAAAGCAGTCAGAGACTCGATCGGGAAAACACATATTAGGTCCCTACATAAGGCGTCCCCATGTAGGATGAGCTTCTGACTTCTTTTCTTATAGGGGTTGACCACCCTAAGTATCAAAAATCCAAAGTGCCCTAGACAATAGCCAAAACCATGAAGTATTTATATCATGGGACATGTACTGGCAATATATCATTTTTCTAACTCTTTGTTGCACAAGAGCTCTGATGAATAAATTTGTACAAATTGATCTGCTCACAAAGGGAGGCGCATCCTGTCTATCATGACACCACTAAAGGCCCCTTTCACATGAGCGAGTTTTCCGCACAGGTGCAATGCGTGACATGAATGCATAGCACCCGCACTGAATCCTGACGTATTCATTTTTTTCATTTTAATGGGTCTGTGTACATGAGCGTTGTTTTTCACGCATTACTTCTGTGTTGTGTGAGAATCGCACCGTGTTCCCATAGAAGTGAATGGGGCTTCATTGAAAAACGCATTGTATCTGGAAGTGCAGATGCGATGCGTTTTTCACTGATGGTTGCTAAAAAAACTGAACGCAATCGCAGACACAACTGACTGAACTTGCTTGCAAAATGGTGCGAGTCGATCCGTATTGTTCTTGTGAAAGAGGCCTAAGGCTACTTTCACACTAGCATTAGCAGAGTTTAGCAGGCTGTTCTCCTGCCGGATCCGTGCTAATGCTAGCTCACAAGTGCCGCCTGAAGTCCACTCCGGCCCCATTCACCGATGCCCAGCACGCTGCATTTTTCCGGCGCCTCTCAGCATGTTTGCCGTACTGCGGCTGCATCTCCGACCTGTCCCTATTAAAGTAAATGGGGCCGGAGCAGACTTCTGGAGGAACTTATGGGCTACTGTTAGCACGGATCATTGTATACAGTGTACTGGGGGTCACGGATCTCTATATGCAGTGGTCGGGGTCACACATCACCATATACAGAATGCAGGAAGGAGAGGGCACACATTTATAGATGCTGACACCAGTGATTGCTGCTGATATCACTGACCTCAGCCATACTGACAGCTCATAAAGGGTTAAAGCTTCTGAACTGTTGGTCTGGCTGTAATATCATGTCTGTGATAAGAACACAGAGCAGTGGGGCCATAAACAGGACAGACACTGGGATTGCTGACATTTCATGGTCAACAACGCTTCCCTGGCTCTGCTACATCTTCACATGTTGGCAGGATCCTCTTCCTCAGTCTCCCTTCCTCCTGCAAAAGTTTCTTTATTTCAGCTTTTAACAAGTGTCCCTGCTAAGCCCCTGCCAGCCCTGCACAGCCAGGAGTGCCTCTGATACAAGCAGGGTGTTTTAGGACCCAGACAGCAGCACACTCCTTCAGACATGGACAGGTTGCTCCTCCATGGCAGGTGCAGGGATGGAAGAGACAGGCAGCTGTGAGAGCAGGACAGGAGGGGGCGTGGCTGCCAATAGCAAGGAAACCAGGCAGATCTGCTTAAGAAGATATATTAGTAAGTGTAATATCTCCCTACTTTCTTTAGAGTTTTAATAAGTGCTAATAGAGTGGCCAACCCCTTTAAGGGTTACAGCTTTATACATATTAAACAAAAATCTCCATTCCCTAGTGGAACGTAGCAAGCACATGCGCTTCATAATTGTCACTGTGTACGTGTTGTTCATTTGCTCTCACCCCAGACCTTGGAGCGAGTCAGAATCCCAAAACAAGCATGAGAAAATTTGTAGACAAAGCCTTACTCCCCTGCACATGCATTCACGGGTCTTAAAATTTAATTTAAATGATCAGAAACTACATCTTCACACTTTAATCCACCCTTGATCATTTGAAATAATTTTGGTCTTAAAGGCTTAAATAAAGAGGGAATACATCATTTAACATATGGCTATTAATAAAAGAACGGCAATGCAAATCATATACAGTATATGCCACGGTTCCTATACCCTGGTACGCCTTAGTTTCAAAGAAAATTCCATAATGTTATTCCTACATTTTTTCCTGCTCTAGTAATATCAAAAATGGGAATCTCTACGAACTGCTGATCTGTAACCAAATCATATGTCTCAATAGCTTTACAGAGAAGAGCTAAGCGCTTAGACTCCTTTCTATGTGAATTCTCCTTTTCTAGTTCCCCATTCCCCTCTGTAAACCAATGTAGACAGTTAAGATGGAATGTAAATTAGAACCATGAACTGGAGGCTGCATTATACAGCTGTCTGCCTGCATTTTAATCCATTCCATTATAAACTTTTCCACTGCAAGAGCTGCCCCTTTGTCTTAGTATCAACCCAAGCATTTAATGCAGACTGCAAGAATGCAAAAGTTAATTACTCACACAGTCACACTGGTAAATAAGATTCTCAAAAGTGTGGCTGCTCTTCTAGCTTGGCCTCGATGGATGACAGCCTATCGTCCCTCTCTGATCCTAACCACATCTTGGCTGACATGGGCTTCCGGCTCTTGCAGATTTTTCTCATGAAGAGGCACTTCTTACGAGGAGGCACAAAACTTCAGTTACCTGAGAGGTGGGGAGATAACGCACCAGAGGCTAGTCTCGGAGCTAGTATTTTTGTTTGTGTGTACTAAACAACTTCACCATTCGGGAACACTCATCTGGCATAGTATTTACCCATTACGCCATCCAGGAACACTCATCTGGTCTGTCGTTTTTTTCATATGTCCCTTTTACGCCATCCAGAAACACTCATCTGGCCTGGTGTTTTCTTCATAGACGTAAGCTTCTTCTCAGGTGCAAACGCTCTTAGCAGGGTAATAGGTTCTTTATCCACAATCGCCCATTCATGGTGTTGGATCTGTCTCACGTCACCAAACTGTTGGAAATTGTCCGCAGCAACACTAAACTTCTTGAGACGACTTCTTCTTGAGAAGATTCTTTCGTTTATTCAGAGACAAGAGCAGCAAGACAGCATTAAAAAAATATAAAAGTCAGGCAGAATATGGCATGATGTAGATGGAGGTGTGAAGTAGCAGTAGAAAAATGGCAGTGCTGAGTGTGTGTCTCACCAAACATGCTTTTTTATACCCCAGGGAACAAAGGAATCATTAGTATTATAATATAGGTTTGTCGTAGTGGACCGCAATCCATAGGAGTGATGGTGACACACCTAAATTACATCATTGCATAATTATTATACATAATGTGACCTCACAGATACTTTACTATTTATAACCACTGATGTACATAAGTTCCACCTCCAACATCAATATGCTTAAGGGAGACCTCCGCCTGTTTATACTTCATAATAGTTATTGGCTAAAACATTTCTAACACGTATGAGAATAAATATCTAATGTATCTTTAACCTTTGATCCATCGTCCTCTGAATCCATTATTCTTGAAAGTGTTTGTTTGCCATAAACTAAAGAAGCTGACAAATGTCCACTAACTAAGTATCTAAAAGAAGCTATGGAGGACATAAATATGTCACTAAGACTCCATGATCTTGTAACTAGCTCGCCCTAAACAGAAACATATGCTTTAATTGATCACCTATGGACCTCTATTTTCTTAGCAACAGTATCAGTATTCAAGGTGACTCTTTAGCTAAGCTTTAAAGCGTAACTGCCATTTACATTTTTTTTTTACTAATGGTTGGGGCAAGTGATGGTTAATATTTTTGTAATATTCTTTATTTATCGATTTTTTTTATTTTTATTAGAAAACAGGGGCTGTGGGAGACGGGCTGTGCGGCAGCTGTTCTGCTCACTCTCCTCCCCCGCTGGCCACAGGCATCTCATGAGTCAAGATGACATCTATATTCCCCCTTTCTAGGACCTCTAGTCCTCCGGTCCGTTCACTCACCTGCGATCCATGAGATAATTACTCATGAAGCAGACACCGGAAGTAAGTGGTGACTAGTGATGAGCGGCAGGGGCAATATTCGAATTCGTGATATTTCACGAATATTTGGGCGAATATTCGCCATATATTCGAAAATTCGCAAATTCGTAATCTCCAGACAATATTTTCTTGTTTGCGAAAATTCGCATAAAAAAATCGCATAAATTAGCATAAAAATTTGTATAAACTGGCATTTAAAAGATACCTTTTAAATACCAGCTTATGCGAATTCTTATGCTAAATTTTTTATGCGAATTTTCGCAAACAAGAAAATAATAACATTATTTTCTTGCATGCGAAAATTTTCATATAAAAAATTTGCATAAAGCGAATATTCGCAATTGCGAATATATTTTGCGATATTCTAAATATTCGCGAATTCTCGAAGTGCTGATATTCGCGATTAAAATTCGCAATTCGAAAATTCGTGATCAACACTAGTGGTGACTGCACACAGTGCTTCTACTTCGGGTGTCTGCTTCATGAGTAACTATCTTGTCACTGTTAAGGAAGTGCGCTGCTGTGGAGGTCACTGTTAAGCGGATGGAATGCTGGGGAGGTCACTGTTAAGGAAGCGGGCTTTCTGTGGAGGTCAATGTTAAGGGGGCGAGGTGCTGTAGAGGTTACTGTTTAGGAGGCAGGGCTACTGTGCAGGTCACTGTTAAGGGGGCAGGGCCACTGTGCAGGTCACTGTTAAGGGGGTGTGGCACTGTAGAGGTTACTTTTAAGGGGGTAGGGGAATTTTGAGGTGACTTTTAAGGGGCGTGTCACTGTGGAAGTCATTTTTAAGGGGCAGGCCACTGTGTAGGTCAATGTAAAGGGGGCAGGGCACTGTGGAGGTCACAGTTAAGGGAGCGGGGTTCTATAGAGGTCACTGTTAAGGCGGCGGGCTGCTGTGGAGGTCACTGTTAAAGGGGCGAGCTGCTGTGAAGGTCAAAGTTAAGGGGGTGGGCTGTTGTGGAGGTCAATGTTAAAGGGGTTGTCTGGGTTTATAGCCGAGCCTGGACATATCCCCATTTTTAACCAGACAGGCCCTGTGATATAAGCATTGGAGCATTTCATGCTTCGATGCTCTCCATTTCTATGGGCTGAATTGCACATGGTAAATACTTTTTTAGGAGATCCAGTGACTTACCGGGCTCTCTATAGGGACTGCTAGGCAGAGGCTTTTGCCCCAGCAGTGAGCCTGGTGACATCACCGGCACTGATTGGCCTATCAGTGCTGGTGATGTCACTGAATACACTGCTGGGTGGATATCGTTAAACACACACACATACATTCAGTATATAAGAAAGCGCATACTGGGAATTATGCCCAGATTTACAGGACACCTCTACTCATTTCCTGTATACTGGGTGTAATTTTCAATATCTGCTTAGGTATGTATCACTGAGGCTGCTGCTCTCAGTGATGTAAATCCCGGAGGTAAGTTGTGACCAGTGATGTTAGATCACTGAGTTGGATGGTAGCTGGAGTTTGGGTCTGGGATTTCCGAGTGACTGAAGAGTTTGAGTGGGAAGGTCACTCCCATACTCCATCTTGGGTGTTATCACCTCACACAGGTGGGAAAGTAATTTAAAAGACACGCTGCCAGAGAGCAGTGTGTGTGTTTGTCTGAGCAGAAGACCCACAGAAACAAACCTCTTTGCAGAGGGGAGTCGCTAGGTCAAAACCTACAAGCTGGTGAGAAGTCTGTATTACTGTTTTTGTGTTATTTCAATGAACTGTTATTTTGATTGCGGAGTACCGTTTTTGCTCTGTGCCTAATAAACCCTGGGAAAAGAGACTGTCTGAGTGGTCCCATCTCACATATGGTGGAAGATGCAGGCATATTGGTTGCTAGGAGCAACGGCATGAATACCTGTTATTGGTGAATGTCCTGGTTAAAATCAGCAGCAGAATTGCAACAAGAGTCTGTTATAATGGAGGAGCTCATTAAACAGATGGTGCAGAGTAATCTGCAGCAGCGACAAGCATTGGAGCAGCAGCAAAGAGCCCATATAGAGGCTTTACAGGCTAAATCGCAGGCTATGGACAGCAACAAGAGACTAACCGCCTATTGACCGAACAAAACTTTGCAGTCTGCCTTACAAATAATGACAAATAAGGATGATGTGGAGGCCTATTTAACTGTCTTTGAACATATTGCAGACAGAGAAAAGCTGCCTGTAGATAAGTGGGCTGAGGTGCTGGCTCCATATTTGACTGGAGAGCCACAGAAGGCTTACTATGACCTCACATTGCAGAATTCCAGGGACTACCGCGAACTAAAAGCGGAAATACTTGCCCGCTTTGGGGTCAGTCCCGCACTCCAGGCCCAGCGAGTACAACAGTGGATCTTTTGCAAAGACAAGCCACCAAGGTCATAGATGTTTGACCTGTTCCACCTGGTACAGAAGTGGTTGCAACCAGAGTTGTTGTCCCCAGAGCAGATGGTGGAAAAACTAGTGATGGATCGTTATCTTCACTCGCTTCCTGGGGCAGTAGAGCGCTGGGTTTCCCAAGAATGCTGACCAGCTGGTAAACCTTGTGGCATGGGGGTGATGTGTGTGCATGGGGATGTTAAAAACTATCCCATTGCTCACGTCACCATGGCCACTGAATGTGTGACAGTGTCACATAAGGTTGGCATGGTGAAGGACTTATTGCATGCCATGATAATAGGGCGGGATCTTCTGTTGTTTTGAGAAAAGTGGGGTAAAATGTCGCCCAAACATGTAAATGTTGCACCTGCTTATGATGTGTCTCATGTTGATGAAACCGTGAACCGGGGTATGCCTAGTGAACCCACAGATATAGTGGAGCGGTTTCTGCTATCTGTTTTGGTGGGAGATAAAAGTGAGACAGGAGAGTCTGAGCAGACCATACCCGTTCTGGATATCCCGCAAGGTAATTTTTGGGACTGCCCAGTTGCAAGACCGCACTCTAAAAGGTGCCCTAGCAAATGTAACTGTTTTAAATGGTGTTCCCCAGGAGCCGGGTGCTGACCACAGGTATCAGTATTTTGAAATGCAAAATAATCTCCTATATCAGGTTGCTAAAGCTCACAATGAGGTGATAGAATAGTTAGTGGTTCCAGGGCCCTATAGAAAAATAGTGCTAGACATGGCTCATTCTCATGTATTGGGGGGGTCACTTAAGTACAGACAAAATCCGGGAGTGGATATTTTAGAGGTTCTATTGGCCGGGGTGTTATAAGGAAATAGATGAGTACTGTAAATCCCACCCTAAATGCCAGTTAAAGGCCCCATGGTCTCATTTTAAAAGTCCTTTGGTGCCCCTTCCCATTATTGAGGTACCATTTGAACGGATCTCCATGGACTTAGTGGGACCGTTAGACAAATCGGCTAGGGGACACCAGTATATTTTAGTAGTACTGGATTATGCTACCCGATACCCAGAGGCAGTGCCTTTAAGAAACTCCTCTGCTAAGTCTATTGCTCTCGAGTTGTTTCATATATGCACTAGAGTGGGACTCCCTAAAGAAATCTTGACGGACCAGGGGACACCATTTATGTCCAGGGTTATGAACGAGTTGTGTAAAATACTAAAGATTAAACAGTTGAAAACTTCAGTATACCATCCACAAACCAATGGCCTTGTAGAAAGGTTCAATAAAACCTTGAAAGCAATGCTGAAAAAGGCCATTGAAAAAGATGGTAAGAATTGGGATTGTTTGTTTGTTGTTCTCAATCCGGGAAGTTCCTCAAGCTTCTACAGGGTTCTCACCTTTTTGAGTTGCTCTATGATGCTTGATGTAGCTAAGAAAACATGGGAGACTGAAGCTATTCCATACAGAAGTGTAATTGATCATGTGGTACAAATGCTGGAAATAATTGCCAAGGTGATGCCCATAGTCAAGGGACATCTCCAGAGGCCCAAAGAAGCGCAGAGAAGTGTTTACAACCGTTCTGCCCGAGTTAGAGAGTTCAAGCCAGAAAATCTGGTATTAATTTTGGTACCTATGGTTGAGAGCAGGTTCTTAGCTAAATGGCAGGGACCTTTTGAGGTGATTGAAAAGGATGGGGAGGTAAATACATAGTACATCAGCCAGGTAAAAGGAAACCAATGCAGATATATCATGTAAACCTAATGAAGCCTTGGAGAGAACGGGAGTCGTTGTCGGTTATGCTTGTCTTTCCCACAGTTTCTGATCCTGAGTTAGAGAAAGTGACAATTGCTAATTCCTTGTTCTTGTTCCCAAAAACAGGAAACTAAAGAGTTGTTGCAACGTAACAAGGACATATTCTTCAGCTTACCAGGTTGCACTATTGTTGTGGAACATGATGTCATTACTGAGCCTCAAGTAAGGGTTAAAGTAAAACCATACCGCATCCCAGAAGCCTGTAGACAGGCGGTCTCAGAGGGGGTTCAGAGGATGTTAACATTAGGAGTAATTGAAAGGTCCAGCCTAATTGTATTAGTCCCAAAACCAAAAGGAAGCTAGTGCTTCTGCAATGATTTTCGGAAACTTAATGAGGTTTCCAAGATGGATGCCTACCCTATGCCCAGGGTGGGTGAACTGGTTGAAAGATTGGGTCCAGCTAGATACATAACCACCTTAGACTTCACCAAAGGGTATTGGCAAATACCGTTGTCAAAAGAGGCCCGAGACAAAATAGCATTTTCTACTTCGGAAGGGTGTTTTCACTATGTTAGAATGCAATTTGGGTTGAAAGGAGCCCCTGCTTCATTTCAAAGGGCAATGGATGATATTTTGGTTACCCATAGAGAATATGCAGCCGCCTACTTATATGACATTGTCATCTATAGCCTGGATTGGGAAAGCCATTTAAGTAAAGTCCAGGCCGTCCTAGACTCCCTCAGAAAAGCAGGGTTCACAGCCAACCCGGAGAAGTGTGCCATAGGTATTGAGCAGGCTAAATACTTGGGCTACATTGTGGGAAGAGGCATGATTAAACCCCAAGCCAATAAGGTAGATGCCATACAGAGTTGGCCACGGCCTTTTACAAAAAAGCAAGTGAGGGCTTTCTTAGGTATAGTGGAGTATTACCGGCGATCTGTGCCCAACTTTGGCGGTATTACAGCCCCTTTGTCTCACCTCACAAAAGGGAAAAAGTCGGTTATGGTTCAGTGGTCCCCTGAGGTAGAAAATGCATTTGTGGAACTGAAATCCGTTTTGTGTAGACAACCAGTGCTGATAGCGCTAGATTTCTCCAAAGAATTTGTAGTGCAGACAGACGCATCAGAGGTGGGACTAGGGGCTGTCATGTCTTAGGAAATTAATGGAGAAGAGCATCCTGTCATGTATTTAAGTAGAAAACTGAACTCCTGTTAGAAAATCTACTCTATTGTTGAATGAGAGTGTCTGGCAATAAAAATTCAGACTTGCCTCAGACCATGCCCCATTGAAATGGATGAGTCAAAACAAGGGAAATAATGCTAGGGTAACAAGGTGGTTCCTGGGCTGGCATTACAGGACTTTGACTATGTGGTAGAACACAGGCCAGGTAAATTGCATATCAATGCAGATGCCCTGTCAAGAGTCCACTGTCTTGTTAGAGAAGGTGCCAAGCCCCCCGGCTTTAGTGGGGGATATGTAAGCATTCAATGGGTGGGGTCATAGATGGCAGGTATGTATCACTGAGGCTGCTACTCTCAGTGATGTAAATCCCGGAGGTAAGTTGTGACCAGTGATGTTAGATCACCGAGTTGGTGGTAGCTGGAGTTTGGGTCCGGGATTTAGTAGTGACTGAAGAGTTTGGTTGGGAAGGTCACTCCCATACTCCATCTTGGGTGTTACCACCTCACACAGGTGGGAAACTAATTTAAAAGACACGCTGCCAGACAGCATTGTGTGTGTGTGTTGATCTGAGAAGAAGACCTACAGAAACAAACCTCTTTGCAGAGGAAAGTCGCTAGGTCAAAACCTACAAGCTGGTGAGAAGTCTGTATCACTGTTTTTGCGTTATTTCAATGAACTGTTATTTTGATTGCGGAAGCAAGCCTGTACCGTTTTTGCTGTGTGCCTAATAAACCCTGGGAAAAGAGACTGTATCTTACATACAACTTATCTTGTCCTGTAAGTTGGAGAGGTGATAAAGAACACTTCTCTTGACCCATGCGCAGCTAACTACAGACCTGTCTCTAATCTTCCCCTCATATCTGAACTAGAGCGACTGGTCTACTCTCGTATCATATGCTTTCTCTTCATTAACTCTCTCCTTGATCTGCTACAATCTGGTTTTCGCACCCTACATTATACAGAAACTGCTCTCACCAAAGTGACCAATAACCTCCTGACAGCTAAATGCAAAGGTGACTCCTCAATCTCTCTGCAGCATTCGACACTGTAGACTACCATCTACTCCTGACCATGCTTAAATCTATGGGTCTTAAGGACACCGCTCTATTAGTTTTCTTTATCTATCTGACCGCTCTTTCGGTGTATCATTCGCTGCCACTACTTCGCCTCCTCTCCCTCTTGCTTGTGGGGTTCCTCAGTGTTCAGTCCTTGGTCCTCTCCTCGTTTCTCTCTACACAGCCCCTATTGGATAGACTATAAGCAGTTTTTGTCTCCAGTACCATCTCTATGCCGAAGAAACCCAACTATATACTTATTTCCTTGATATCACCCCTGCTGTACTACAAAACACCAGTGACTGTCTGTCTGCTGTTGTTAACATCATTTCCTCTCTATATCTGAAACGGAATCTTTCAAAAACTGAACTACTGATGTTTTCTCTATCTACTAACCTACTTGAACCTGATATTTCTATCCAGTGTGTGCCACTACCATCACGCCTAGGCAGCACAAATGCTGTCTTGATGTTATGTTTGATAAACACCAATAGATCGTCCCTGATAAAGTAATATGTCCAAATATTACCAAACATGTAAACCAATCAAAAATAAATGGTCAAAACCTTAACATCACTTAGTTTAAACCATTGGTACTTTATTTATACACATAAGATCATAATAACAAAATTGGACATCACTGGACAAACAAGTTAAGATCACTTAAAAACAAGTAACACATATCAAAGGACTGGTGATGCTCGGGAAAAGGGTGCAACCAAAATTATTAAGGTCAATGCGATCAAGGTAGGATGGCTAGTTTATATATAGTGAACTATGCACACTATAACACCATTAAATTATATGGTAAACGAAAGGGTCATAATTTAGGAATTACATCCAAACATTGTACAAAATAAGTGCGCAAAAATAACAAGATACTAACCACCAAATAGCACCAAACACATGCACCACCAGTCCGGAGCCCCTGACGCGCGTTTCGCGTTAGCTTTCTCAAAGGGGTGTCCATGTTGATGTTATGTTTGACAATGATCTTTCTTTCACCCTTTATATTGAATCACTTGCCTGCTCATGCCGCCTGTGCAACAAAGCGGTCTGCAAGGGGTCACTTTAAGCTAGGATAAGTCTTTTGTGACACCAGTTGCAACGAAGCAACAAGGGCACAGGGCCCCTTTTAGTGATATAGTGCATGATTCCCAGGTGTAGCAATGCCAGAGTGGTATAGGGTGGCCTATAATATCCCTTAATCTTTTTTGCACGTGTCACGGTGCTCCTACCTGGATATGACTGGACCCCAGGCGTTGGCTCCGAAGCAGACAAATAGGATGATTTGAAGAAATTATTGAGTACAGACCTTGTATATAGTTGAACAGCAGCTTTACTTTGCATCATTGTTTCTCCAAAATGGTTTACAGACTTTGTCTTGGCTCCCAGCAGCCTTTAGCATAAACAAAACTGTGGCAGGCAAACCAATCTCAACTCTGCCACATCTGTTGCTCTCTGGCTCTGCTGTGCTGACAGGCTTAAATAGAATCTTTGCTTTTTGCTTTAGGCTGCAACTTCTCTCTGTAATCTGACTCTGGATTTGGCCAGGGAACTATACTTCCTGGCTTCAGAGGTTTTAAGCTGTGGCCTCCATATCAAGTACTTACTTCCTTCCTCTAGCAGGGGGGTAAGCTACACTGACCTCTAACTAACTAGTCTCCATCCTTCCTTAGAGCAAGAATTAGAATGGAAAGAAGGGTTCCATTCTCTACAAATGTAGCTCAATCATGCTTGCTGCCACCTTCTGGTGAACCAGGTAAACTACATGAACAATAACAGTTACAAAAAATAAAGATGCACAATATGGAGGACTTGAAAAAAATGCATAAGATGACATTGTATTAGCCCATAGGAGACAGTAGTGGGGTGCAAAGTGGTAATGGCACTCCGGGACATTACACCTGCACCTCAGAAACACCTTTAGACTCTACCTCTTTCTTACTGTGAACACAGATAAAACTCTCATTGTTGCCCTGATCCATTTCCATCTTGATTACTAATATGCCTTCACCTCACCAGACTGTCCCTTCCTCCCTTATTTCTGTCTACCATCCTACCCTCCATTCAGCTAATAACT